>WAAG01075552.1:69727-84022 GCA_013390105.1 Tichodroma muraria | reverse complement strand
CTGCAGAGTAATGGCAGGTCTGGGGTTAACGGCTGGGCAAGTGAGTTGGCTGCGGTTTCCACGTGCGAATCCTGGGCCCACCCTGTCTCAGGTGCAGGTTGCAGACTCACAGCACTGACTCTGAGGTGGCTGCGGGTGTAGGGATGGCACTGCTGTGAGGGGATCTGCCGTCTCAACTGCAAGAGAATTGGGAGGAGAATGAAAGACTTAAGATGACGCACCATACAGTGGCATTTTATGTCATGTGGGAAGGATGTCCTCTCCCTCTCCCTGCCAAATGTGTTTTCTGTAAACCTCAAAGGAAATTTGCCCACCATACTGGATGCCTGACTTTTGACTTTAGAGGAACAAAGTCAGAAGTGTATTTTGACCCCATCTCTAATGCAGGGCCTTAGAAGTGACAGATCTCTCTGAGAAGCAGGTGTGCTGATCAGCTGAAGTGTATGGCCACAGGCATATCTGTTAAGCTCCTAATGATGAAGCTTCAGTTCCTGAATGCAGTGCAAGGATGTCCCATCTACCATCACAGGACATGAGCAAGACCAAGGCAGGTGTCTGTAAATTCACATGTGGCAAGAAGAAAAACGTGCTTATTTTCTGTTGTGCTGCAAAACCAGGGGGTATTATCTAAAACCTTCCATGGAACAGGTTCAGAAAACAAACAAAACCCCAAAGAAAGCAAAAAGGAAGTTGATCTTCACACAACATCTCGTTAAAGGGCAGATTTCCCTCACAGATGATTTTGTAGCCTACTAAAAGTTCACATGGGTTCAATGAGAAACTGCATTATGTCAAATGAGGACTATCAGTAGACCCATAATGAACTTAGAATAATGGAATCATTTAGTTTGGAAAAGCCCTCTAAGATCCTTGAGTGTAATTCCAGTGCCATTCCTGCAGCACTGCCAAGCCCACCACTAAACCATACCCCCAGGTGCCACATCTACATATGTTTTTGAACACTTCCAGAGATGGTGATTCTACTACTGTCCTGGACAGCCTCTTCTAACGTTGACCACCCATTCTGCGAGGAGTATTTCTCTAATATCCAAATGAAACCACTACTGGTGCAACTTGAGGCCATTCACCCTTATCCTGTCCCTTGTTCCCTGGGAGCAGAGCCCGACACCCACCCACCTGGACCCACAGTGTTTAACATTTTTTTCTCTCTCAGTTATGGCAAAGCCATAAAGGCAAACTGATCCCGAAGTCCTGCACACCCTTATTCTCATAACAGCTCTCATCTCTCCAGGGGTGGCCAGGTAAGGTCACTGAACCAGCAGAGAATCATAGTACTCTGAAGGTTTCCTGCCAGCTGTGAGCTGAAGGAGATTCCCGGAGCGGTGGTGGCAGTGTGTGTGGGAGTCTGACCCGCTGCCAGGGGCTGGCAGGACTGAGCCTTTCAGCCGAGTTTGAACGAGGAGAGACATTCGAACATCTCATTCGGGGGCACCAGAGCAGATGAGAACAGCGCCAAGCGCGTGTCTGCCTCAGTTTCAGAGCGAATGGCCCCGCTGCGGCCTCTGAGATGGAGCTGCTGCTTCCCGGGCTGCAGGGTACCTCTGCCGACGGCAGCGCTGCCTCCTCTGAGGCTTCTCCTCCATCCTCTGGCACGGGTGTGGCCAGCCACGCCTGGGCTGTGCTCCGGGACGGGACAGACGGGTCTGTGCCCTATGGTGACGTGTCTCCCGCAGCCCTGGAGCCCCGAAAGGGTTATGAGAAGGGCTCCGCCCTCCCTGTACGTCGGTGTCTTCCCGGGTGACCTTCCCGGCAGCCCTTGCTGGCTCTGCCCCAACCAAACAAAGACGGTCGGAGGTTTTCAAACAGCCGCCTCCCTGAGAGTTGCCTGCGGCAGAGCCGGGTTGTGCTGACACGCGGCCGGTCCCGGCCATCGAAGAACGCGACAGCGACTTGGTGCCGTCGCCTGAGAGGACCCCGGCAGTCGTTGGGAGTCCCTGTACGTGGGTGCTCTGCCATTTCCTTCTGTGCATTGAGCTGGTTTGGGTGCTGGGAGTGGCGCGGGAAGGATGAGAGGAGCTCCTGGCTGTGGTGCGGGCACAGGGAGCTGCAGCAGGACAGGGCCCCGGGGCCGCGGCCGTGCGGGGGCTGCTGCCGTGCTGGGGTTCCGTGTCGGGGCTGGGCGTGTCATGCCCGATCTGAAGTGCTGTTCTCCAGCCGCCTCTTGAACTCAGAAGCCTGTCCAGCGAGTTTCCAGCGAAGTGCAGATTCCTTTAGATACTGCCCGTGTGTTGGTTGGACGAGCAGGAGATGAGATAACAGAGCTGTGGGAGTGCTGCTTTTGGCTCTTCAGGGCTGCTGTGTCCTTTCCCTCTGCACTCCCAGGCTGCTGCTGAGGACAGGCTACTTAGAGTCACCTCCGCAGGTGAACTGGTCCGCTCTGGTGCCAGCGGGCTTGGGGCCAATTGTCTCTGAACGCTGCCTGAGGCTGAAGGCGCTTGTCCCGTGTGTTGCACTGGCTTCATTTGTCCTTCCTATTCAGTGGCTTCGGGTTGTGGTGGCGACTCAAGAGAGCCCTCCTGGAGCCCCCGGAGATCCAGGTGACCGGTGGGTCATTCTGCCCGCAGCAGCACTGGCATTCTTTTGTCATGGTGAAGTGTGAGCACCCTACACCAGGCATTACTTAGCATTTGTGGGGATTGTGCTGCAGCACTGGCTCAGCCCACAGCCTCGGGATGCTGGTGTTTTCCCTGTGCTGGAAGATCTTTGGTCTGCCTCCCTGTTCAGTTTGTCACTACTGCATGAGAGTAGGGGTAGATGTGTGTCTGGGTCCAGAGGGTACAGTCTGTGTGGCTTCCTTAGAGGAGTTGCAGGGTGGGGCATTTTTCTTCTGAAGACTTGGGAACTTTCCATACAAATATGTAGAAACAGCTTTTGTTGTCATTGCAGGGAGCTGAGAGTTTCCAATGGCTGCATTATTGAGTAGCTATATAGATTTGGAACAACAAGAATAGACGATTTTGGGAGTTCCTCTCTAATCTGCAGAAGGGTGTGAATTTAGCAACTTAGCTGAAATACAGGTCTAATAAGTTATCTGCCATAGTTTCTGAACATCTGGCCCTCTCTTGAGGTCTAAGGCTCTTGCAGTGCACACTGGTAGCTAGGCCATGAACAGGTTTAGGACTTCATGACTGTATGTCCCTGGATGTGTCAGTGCATACGTTTGTGTATTTCAGGGCTTTTAGCTTAAAAACTGCCTTGTTGCTTGTTTTCCTGCAACACTCTTATGCCCTGATGCTGTAGGAATATATACCTGCTCAATGCTAAACTTAGTCAAATGTACTGGTTTCACCACAAGGAATAAATGCCATGTTACACTTTGCAGTGATTTGTTTCCTCTTCAGGCATGTGAAAGACTAGAAATTCAAGGTGTGCCTGTAGTGTAACCAGTGCAGCTCTCTGCTGGAAGGGCTCTATCTGTGGAGAGCAGTGACTCAAGGTGCATAATGCTTTACAGAGAGGCACAGGTAAAGGCAGGGCAGTGAGATACCTGGCATTTATTGTTCTTGTCTGAATACTAAAGTTGACCTTGATGAATTTGTTCAGTGAGGGCAGAGATAGATTTTGGAGCTAGGATGTGAAATCTTGCCTGCTCCTCTCCCACAGGCCTTCCCAGGTGCTCTATGAAAGCATCTTGTTCTTTCAAGCTGTGGTTCCACAGTTGCTAATATCATGTTTGGATGCTCCAAATAATTTCTTAGTACATACCTGACCTTTACCAGACACAGCATCACAACCATGCTGTGTTTGTCAGACCAGGTAGTAAATGTTGAGGGTGACCTCTGGGTTTTGGGCTGTGGGAGAGTGGATCCAGAGCAAAGCCTTTTTGTTTGAGGCTATCAAAGTGTGATTTTATACAGTGTCTCTACTCTGTGGTGTGTGGCTTGGGACCCTTTCACCAATAGGGAGGATTTTCCAGTATTCCTGACACTGTTCCCTTTCTCTCCTCAAACATCAGGTAACAGTACTAACAACACTAACACACTGTTGTTACCCTGTGCCCCTAAACATCCAACACACTTGTTATCTTCCCACCGTATCTCTATACCCTATTCCCTAATGAGCTCCATGCTGTAGTTTGTTTAGTTTTGTTGCTTTCCCACAGTGTTCTGAATAGCTGCTGTGAAACCTGGCAAGACAAGTCCTTTTTCACTCTGCATTAGCTTGGAGGGGGAAAAGTTATTAAAAATATCTCCAGAAGCACAGGGAAGACAGTGCTGGTTTACATGGGATTCAAATATGGATTCAGACAGCAAGAAGTGTATGAAGTAGAGCAAAGGAATTGTGGAAGGAGCGAGTCTGCTAGAAATGCCCAAATCCTCACCTCGCAGAGAACTGTTCTCTGAACACAGCCATGTGTCCATGGGCAGGACAGTCCTCCACTGGGCTTCCTGCCCTCTAGGTCCTGTTCCAGAGCCTGCCTGGCACAGCTTGGACGGGACAGGGATAGTTCTTGGCTATTCATGCAGACAACAGTTTCACTGAAGTAGGGACAGACTGGGAAGTCTTAGCTCTGTGGAGACGGGTAATCAGAAAGGGCTTACAGAACCACAGAATATCCCGAGTTGGAAGGGACCCACAAGGATCATTGAGTCCAACTCCTGGCCCTGCACAGGACAGCCACAAGAATGGCAATGAGCTGGCCAAGGTGGTTCAATGGAACTTAGCTTGGAAGAAGATGAAGAGTATTAGGTGTCTAATGCTGAAACGTTGCCAAGGCAGGAAGATCTGTGCCAGGGAAAAATGGTCATTTCTCCTAGGCTGCAATTTTACTCAGTGCCACTGTTCTGTGGGATTTCACATCTCCATGGCAGCAGCCACTTGAGGTAGTCTTTAATTGGAAGTTTTGCTGCCTTCTGGGAATTCTTGGAAGATACTTATTTTAGTGAAGTGAAACCCAAAAGTACGCCCTTTAGGGAGCAGTTGCAGCACTGAGGGTCCAAGAAATGCCTGCAGAGTAAGGAGTTTGGTAGAAAGTGGAAAAAACTCTCCACCATAGTTACGCAGACACATACATGTGCATGTATAGGCATATATAGGTATATCCCTGTGTGGTACAGGCACGTACCTGGTGTGAGAGGGGAAGCACAGGAAGTGCAGCCATCATATTTATAGTTGTGCCTTCTTTACAATGAGTGCATCAGTGGTTGCATTTGCTTCTCCCAAAGGTACAGGACGGTGTCGTCTCCAGACTCAAGGGCAGGTTCTGCAGCACCAGCAGTTCCCACATGGAGTTCCTACTGTTTGGCTCGACGTGATCTTCTGGGCCACCAGGGAAACACAGCAGGGTCCTGTCAGCCTCGTGCGATGAACTTGCCAGGACTCACACCAGGCTTCCCAGGACACCGAGTGGCTGCTTGGGATCCTGACCGCTTCTGGCTCCTCACTGTGCTGCTGGCAGGGTGGGATTGAGGTCCAGTTTGGGACACTGGGCAGAGCCAAGCCCGTCACCGTCCTCTGTGCCCTTGGCAGACTGGGGGACCAAGCTGGACCCCTCTCTCTAAAGGGGCTCCAGCAAGGAACAAACGACAGGCTTGGGGCTTTCCATATTCACTCCAGTGGAAAGAGCCACCTCCTTCACCCTTTCCACCTGGGAACCGTGTCACTGCTGGGGTTGGCACCACATGGACATGGCAGGGCAAGGGCCAGCAGCCTGGCAGCAAGCCACTAGCTAAGTCTGAGCACCACGGGGATGTAGGCGCTGGGCACAGGAGGGGTCTCAGCAGCAATGGGCCGGCTGGATGACCATGCCAAGAGGAGGATTGTGGAGCTGCGCAGGGCTGGGCTGAGCTTCCGCAAGATCAAGAAGGTGCTGGAGTTGGATGACATCCGGGTGACGCCACAGGCCGTGTACCTCTTCCTCAAGAGGAAGAGCATTGAGCTGGGGTCAGCGGCAGCTGGCTGGGAGGGGGACCAGCCCTGGCCTCCACTGCAGGGGCGTGAGGCTGAGCCCCCCAGGCTGCTGGGCACCCAGCACCCTGCACTGCCCACTGGGGATCCTATGGGCAGCCAGGACACCAAGGAGGGCATCCAGATTGTCGCTGTGGCCTCACTCTGCAAGGATGGTGGGCAGCTTGGGGACACTCTGCCTGTGGGGCTGGCCCCTGGGAATGGTAAGGCCTGGCCCCACTGGAGTTCACCGTGGCCACTTGGCACTGCTGGGCTCATGAAAGGGTCCTGTTCCCCACACTGGAGACCCCTCAAGGGCCTCCTTTTGAGGTGTTTCTCTCTCTGTTATTGCAGGTGATGACAGCTCCACGGGCACAGCCCTGGCTCCAGGGACTGCTCTGGGGGGCCTGGCCCCCCTGCCCCAGTCACTGCCCAGCCGAGGGCAGCTGGTCACACCCCCCACCCAGAACTCAGCCCTGATGATGAAAAAGAGGACTGTGGACAGGGCTATCCTCCTGCAGAAAAAGGTAGGATGGCAGGATGGGAGAGTCCATGTGCTCTGGCCAGGAGCTGGTGCCATCTGGCCAGCCCTGCACAGCACCCTGCTGCATCTACACCATGTGGTGGGGCAGGCCTCTGGGGGTGAAAGGCTCCCAAGGTGTCCCCAACCTCTGCTAGCTGCACTCCCCAGCAATGCTGACCCTGGCACTTGGCGAAGGTATCTGGGAAGCCCCTCTGGGTGGGGGTGAGGCCATGGGCCCACCCGCCTCCAGCCAGCACTCGCTGCTGGCCATGGAGATGCCAGTCGCTGCCAGGCTTGGCCTCCAACCAGCTGCTCACAAACCTCTTTTTAAGGCTTAATGTCAGCACCATCTCAGGAAGTTCTTCCAGCCACCCAAGGCTGGAAAGCAAAACCCGGGAAATGTGTTTCTGTCCCTGCAGAGAGCAAACAGAAGCCTGGAATCAGCATGGGCAACCCTCCTGCTGTTCAGCAGCACTCACCCAGGATGGATCAGCATGTGCTAACAACATGGTGCACCACGGGCTCCGGTGGAGCAGCAGCTTAGGGGCTGGGTGGGGCTGAAGCGCAGCTCATGGTGAGGTCTAGAGGTCTGCAGCGAGGTGATGGCTTTCTCTGAGAGCTCTTCTCTGCGTCCTGTAGTTAAGTGCAGAGTAAATCTCTCATTAAACACCACTGAATGGGCAGCTGTTGATATTTCACATTCCCTTCTCTCCCATCCTCCCACTCTTCCAGGTCAAAGATGCCAGCACTCAGACTGCCTTGCCAAACCCTGGGGGTCCAGGAGATCACAGCCTTGCTTGGGGCGGAGCAGTGCCCCCTGCTGCTCCCAGCTGTCCCGCCATTGCCGAGAAGCTGGATGCTGTACAGGTGGAGGTTCAGAAGCTGAGCCAGGCCCTGCAGGTGGTGCTGGAGCGGCAGTGCCGCCTGGAACGCCAGCAGGAGCACCAGCAGCGGCTGCAGCAGGAGGCGCTGATGACACTGCAGCAGCTCAGCTCCACCGTGAGCCACGGCGCTGTGCCAGCCACACAGTCCTGTGGCCCCTTCAGCAGCATGGCCGACCCCTCGCCCACCATGCCAAACTTCAGCCAGTTCAAGATGGAGCTGATCTGAACTCCTGCCAGGCCTGTGTGTGCCAGCAGTCTGGTGCTAGTGGCAGATGGAGCTGGGAGGAAGAACCATCTCTCAGAGGCTGCCTGAGGATTACCTGCAGCACCCAGCAGATAAGGTCCCTCGTGCCTCGTGTTCCCAGCCCTGCTGACTGGAAGGGGCTGCCTGGCACAAGAGGCTGGACACAGGAGGCCTTGCTTCTCCTGTGCTGCTTATCCTGGCTGCCACTGGAGCTGGCTGGGGCCCGTGGACCTCAGCAGAAGGCAGTTGCCTGCAAGGAGAAGATGCAGCTAAGACGGACACAGCAAGGAGGTGGGACTCCAAGGATACAGGAGGCTGCCTTCTCATGAGGGTCAATGCCATGATGATCAATCTTGCCCTCCCCTCCACAGAACCTTGTTCAGTAAAAATGTGTCTACACCACGGTCCAGAACCAGTGTGGGATCAGTATCTGTGTTTTCCCTACCCCTCACCCGGCCAGTGAGCAGGCTGGAGCTGTCTGGGTCACTGTCACCATGCATGGAACTGCACAGGGTGCAGAAACTCATGAGGTGAGACCAGAGCTCCACACATGATGTTGGAGCCTGGTATCAGTTGCTGCACCATTAGGGATAGATCAGACTGTGTAGGAAACAATCTTTTACTGAGCATATTCCACCCTCCTCACCCCACAAACTCATCAGATTTGGATGGAATCTGGTACTGCTGCTGCCCACTGTCTGGCAAGATATGGGCAGGACCATATCAGTAAGAGTTGCACCCAGTCAGGAACTGACTACCCGAGTGTTAGCTCTCCTCTAATCCATTTTCCTGGGCAGGACACCCTCTTGGTTGTGATCCCCAGTTGCAAGGGCTGCATGAGGAAGGATCTGGAGGGACCATGTGAGGAGCAGGTGAGGGCACTTGGTGTGTTGAGTGTGGAGGAGACTGAGGGGAGACCTCATCGAGCTCTTCAACATCCTCCCAAGGGGCAGTTCAGGGCCTGAATATCTAACTTCTAGGTTTAGACCTAAGTCTGCGCACAGGAATTCTCCTCCCATGGATGTCTTGCATTGGACAAATTAAAGGTTTAGACTCTTCTCTTAAAAGCACTTGCAGGCTGTTCACTGTTGAAGACTCAGCTCTGAGCTGTACATCTGCACTCATAACTCTTCCAGTGGCAATGCCATGGCCCTTTGGAGTAGTGCAGGCTAGGGGCCAGCTAATGGAAGGGAGTTGGTGTATGGTTAATTAATTGAGGTCATTTTAGGCATTTTACTTTTGGTCCTACCTTCAGTGCTCCAAACCACACCTCTCTTCCAAGGCACCTACATTAAATGTCTGCAGTTAGGTCGTGTGAACATGCCTGAGGCCACTTCTTGCTCATCATAAGAGGTTGGCAGGGATATAGCTCCAGATCTGGTAGTACTTGGAGCAGAGTACAGAGAACACAGTGATCAAAAATTCCTCACAGTTAAACAGGTTCCTATTTGCCAAGAGCTGGGATGCTGTCACTGTAGAGGAGAGCTTGGAGGACAAACTGCTGACATGAGAACTAGCACGGCACATTGGTGGGCATGACCAGCTGTGAGAATGAAACCAGGCTGATTTTGCTTATAGTAATAGGTCAGTTGCTTGTTTACGGTCATTTTCTCCTGCTGCTCTTAATTTTAGCCTGTTGGAGGTCTCTAAAGCACACTACAAAGTCCTATTTAACAACCAGAGTCAAAGACAGGAGCACTGAAATGATCCCCAGATTTGATATGGCAGATATGATACAGATGCTCTGACCTTCCCAACCCCAGCTGGGAAAGAATAAACAGGTAGTTTAACCTTTTTATAACACGATGGGTGGCACCATAAGCAGGTGGCAAAACTTTAGGTGCCAGCTCAGCACTAGCTCAGTTGCAGGGGATGTGCACCAACACTGCCTGATTCAAAGAGCCAGTAAAGGAAACAAGAGCTGGCAAGCCTCTTCCAATGAACTCTTGCTTATCATTTCCCCTAAAATAACATCAACTCTTTCCACTCTTTTCCCCAAAGAACCAGCCATCTTCTTGAGTAGATATGTTCTCTTTCTCTTCCTTCACTTTGACTCGCTCAGCTCTATGAACACATGCTACACAACTAAAACACCTCATCACAAAGCCCCACTGTGATACCAAATGGGCAACATATGCAGTACAGTCAGCTTAGGAATAACTTGGAGGTTAAAACTTATTTGTGCAATGTCCTTGAACAAATAAAATCCAGGGGCAGAGCTCTTGGAACCTTTTGAGAGCAAAGGTCCACAGAGTGCTGTAAATATCCATCCTTTACCATTTTAATATTTCTATTAATTTGTGCCTTTATACCCTTTTATCTCTGCTAACCTGAATCTTACATTCACTCTATAATGGGAAATGAATTCAACAAGCCTAAAACTGGAAATGTGTACACGATGACAATATTGACTCACTTATTCTCTGAATATTCTTTCATCAGCTCCTGAAAGCAAGTCAGCAAAACCCTCCCACATGCTGCCAAAGCATGAACAATCAAGGGCTCCTCTCCAGTATCAGTCCTTTCTGAATGCACGAGGTGGATCCATGCACAGATCACCAAGTGCTGGCTCACATTACAGACTGCTGGGACAAGCTGGCTCCTTACACAGCTTCTGGATCACACGAAGACTGTGACACAATTAACTGTTCAGCCATCTGGAAGCTAAATCTTGCATGTAAAGGAAATCCTAATCTTTCAGACTACAAATATAGCTGTTATTTAAGTGTCACCAGCTGCTGAGGTAGGAAAGAGATTCGAGGAGATGGAAATTCTGTACCTGTAAATAAATGCTTGTTACTGATGATGGGCTCCAAACCTATTGAGCCTCTGGTCATTTTGCCGGAAGGCTCTAGGTTTTCTCACCAGCAAGAAAAAGAGGGGATAAATGTCTCCTCATGTTAAAAGAGATAATTAGAAGCTCATTCAGCTTGGAATATATCTAATTAAAAGCCAGGGTTGAGGCATAAACATGAAACTTCATTTTCCAGATACATATCCTGTTATCTGCCTAAATTACTTCTCTGAGGTTAGTGTGTGCTAGAGAGTTAAAGAGAGTGGGAAACATCTAGATGCAACACAGACATGGAGAACCTGAAGAGAAGCAGAGACTTCAAAAGAAAGTGTCTTGTTTTTCCTGCACAAATGCTCGATTTTTCATATGTTAGAGGACATCCAGTATCCAGATAGAGATACCAAAAATCTGACTGGATGTAGCCAAAATGCTTTAGGTGACTCTGCATTGACCAGGGGAGCTTGACTAGCTGATCTCATTTTTCCGACCTCATTTCCTCTGTGGTTTTACAAGAGACAACACAGGATGAAGCTGTGCCAGGGGAGGGTCAGGTCGGATTTCAAGGAAAGGTTCTTCCCCCAGAGGGTGCTGGGCCCTGCCCAGGCTCCCCAGGGAATGGGCACAGCCCCGAGGCTGCCAGGAATGCACAGGGTGGGATTGTTGGGGTGTCTGTGCAGGGCCAGGAGCTGGGCTGGATGATCCTTGTGGGTCCCGTCCAGCTCAGGATATTTCATTCTATACCTGGACCAGAGGCACCCTGAACCACTGATGTGGCAGACAGGTGACCTTTCCTGGCAGCCAATGATACCTTTCAGGCAGAGAAGCTGCACAGGTGTAATGACAGATATCCTCCCTCTACAAACCTCTTCGCTTTGCAACACAATAGCTGCAACACAGATCTCCCAGAGCAGTGTGATGGCAGGGCTTGAGGGGGATTACAAAACATCCTAGCAGTATTTCCTCGGGAAATGTCATTTAAGGTGTCTATCACTGTAGCATGAGATCCACAGAGATTTAATCATATGACTGTCTTAGTCATCCAGGTAGTTTTCCGGGCCTATGATGGGCTGAAGAAGTAGACTGAATCAGGTGATGGACTGAAGGTGTAGAGGCTCTTGCAGCATAAGGAAAACCACAGAAAATCCACCAGGAATGTACTGCAGAAAGTTTGCTACTCTTGTCAGACCTGGAGAAGTGAGAAGGCCCAGTACTACACAACAGAAGTCAACCTTATGCAGGTGAATCATCTTTTTTTTTTCTCACAACTCTGTCCATTCTGCTGTGCTGACATGAATCTGTGCTGATACTGACACATCACCTTGAGAATTTCCATGGGTACAACTCAAAGAAGCTGTGGCTGCCCCATTCCTGGAAGTGTTCAAGGCCAGGTAGGATGGGGCTGAGAGCAACCTGGTTTAGTGGAAAGGTGTCCCTGTCCATGGCAGGGGTTTGGAACAAGATGGGCTTTAAGGTCCCTTTCAACCCACACTATTCTGTGATTCTATATTTGGGTTAAGGACAGTGCTGGGAATTGCTGAGTGTGAAGCACTTCTAGCAGAGGCTGACCCATGTCAAACTCTGCATACACAATTACAGGCCCATCAGAGTGGGGCAAGCCACCATCAGCTTATCCAGTGGGTATCTCACAGACCCTGATGACAGACACTCCAGGCATGCTTCTTCTGAACTCCCATTCTTGCTGTGCCAGGACACAGACCCTTTGGAAATGACTCCTGACTCCCCTCAGCTGGGGCAGTGCACAGACCTCCCGCTCCTGTGGGGCTCACACCTGGCACTGGGAGTTTTCTAACTCCATGGCTACCTAAAGGGCTTCCTTCCACCTTCTGCCTTGTCCCAATGGACAAGGTGCTCTGCCACCCATGGCATGTCCTGCAGACTGGCTGGCAATCTATTTTTCCAGCATGTGGGAGGCCCACACCTCTCTGCCATATGCCACCATTCATTTCTTGTTGCTTCTGAAGCAACCTGAAAAATAACTCTTCATTAAATTTAATGAAGCAGGAAACCCTCTGAGTACATTTATTTCCCAAATGATTTGCTTATTGCTCTATCACACTTGCTGCATGTGACAGACACCCATCTCATCCCTCCTGCACTTTTGAATCCATTCATTTGCTCCTGTTTTGGCTCTAATGAGTGGACTGCACAGTTTCTACAATAACAGGGAATGGGGGCAATGGGGGGAAATCTAGAAAGGATTTTTAAATCACAAGGTATAGCAACAAATAGGAATTCTTAAGAAAATATGGATTCTACCCTACTAGGCAAAAGCTTAGATGAGTGCAATGAATGACAGAAAAATCCCTCACTCCTTCTAAACATATTTTTAAGACAGAACAGCTTCTTTCAGTGGAAAATGGAAGAATGTGTCTAAATTGATAGCTGATCAACTATCTTGCTCTAGAAGCACTGTGGTACTTCCCATTCCCTTTTTGCCTTTAATTCACTTCTGAGCTCACAGCTGTGCTGGATACTCTTGCAAGCAGTTTGCTGCCTACAAGCCTGGGCCTGGCAGTGCTGCTCTGCATTTAGGTGGACAGTTAGCAAAGAGATCCAGGACCCCCAGTCCAGTCATCCTGGTGGCACTGAACTCAAATGCCAGGCACAGAGCTGAGGAGAGGATGCAGAAACAGGCTGGTCAGAATTGATCTCAACTTTTTATCCAAACTGAGATACATTTCCTTAAAGCAAGAACAGTGGATCAGAGATGTTCAGGTAGATCTCCCTTCTTCCTCACTGCTGTCCATCATTAATGCCTTGGGGCATAGACCAAACCTCCAGCCACAGGTATTATGGTCACTAGTAGAGCAAAGCCCTGATCCAAACCTGACACTGCTGTAATAAGAGACATCACTGAAACCCTAAACAGCACTGAAGTCCTAAAGAAAGAAATGCTAGAAGGGGAACACACAATGTTTAAAAACATTAAGACTGCACTGTGGCCCCTCCTCTAAAGGGGAAAGGATGGAAGGAGAGCCATGGCATTTCCTAACTGCTAATACGATTGCTTGTTTCCTTTCAAACAAACATAATACAGCAAAGCTTAAAAGTGAAGTACACACTGCTGTAGTTTCAGACACCTCTTCAAGATACAATCACTAATGAAATAGCTTGGGCACATCTGTCAAAAACTCAGGAGGCAGCATCTTGACTATAAAAATAAGGAGTAGACAGAAAAAGGCAGAATGCTTTGTCCAAGATCCCACGGCTGACTCGTGGAAATGACCCTACACAATGCTCAGGGACATGAGGTATCACACTGATGAACACCTGCCTCCCCACACACATATATATAAGTCCTCCAGTAATGAAGTACAGAAAAAGGAACTGGCTTTGCAGGTCAGCATTATTTAGACCTCTGGAAAACCACAGGAGTTGTTCTCTTATTAGAATGGATTTTTCTGTGACCCCTTTGAAGATTAACTGCTGGATCGGGTTACACCAAACATCCACCTCACTGGTATCTTTAGTCTAATTGTGAATGCCTAATTGTAGTAGTTTGGCCGTGATTGGCCAATGTGTATTACTGACATTTGATAAAACCAATGAAAGCGTGGGTACGCCTTTTACGATACACCTTTTTTAAATGCAAACCCGGGAATCAGCTCTCTCTTGGTTTCCGGCAAAGGCTCAGGTAAGAGCTCCTGCCGAACATTCTCTGCTCCCCCTCTCCCCACGTGGCCGTCGGGCCTGGGGGGGAGGGGGAAGCAAGTCAGGCTGACCGGGAAAAAGGAAAAAAAAAGACCGCAGAGCCAAACTGTGAGCTACGTTGCTGATATCTGGCTGATGGAATTCGAGTTTTCTTCTCCTGCAGCATGGTCGGTGAAAGAATTTCCTCAGGGCTGTCTTGGAGCCACGAAAGATCACGCAGATCGGGCGGGGATGGCTTTTTCTGAGTGGAGTTCACTCTGGACTAATTTAA
>WAAG01075552.1:35942-69306 GCA_013390105.1 Tichodroma muraria | reverse complement strand
TTTTCCGGGCGGCTGGTATCATGAAAAGTTTGTTTTGTCTTGTTTTGTTTCAGTTTTTAGTTCCATAGCGAGTAAAAGATGCTCCAATCTCTAGAAGAATTGAAGAAAGACTATTCTAGAATTGAAAAAAACTGACTGAAAGTTTCTAAATGTAATTTCTGTATGTTGTTAATGAGAGTGAGAGAAATTTTGGTAATAGAGGAAGAATGTTTGAAAGGTTTCATTCTAATTCTAAGAGTTTGTTAGTTGTTTTTTTCTTCTCCTTCTTTCCTTTTTGTATTAGTTAATAAAAGTCTGTCCTTTTCAAGTTTAAACCTGCTTTGCTCTTGAGTACAAAATTTCTTTTCTTTTGGCAACCCAAATTGATAGTTTTTTTTCTGTCTGGTTCACAATGAAACCACGACACTAATGAACAGCAAGAACATGAGGTAATTATCTAAGAATGCTTTCCAGAATACTTCTGCAGCCTTTTGCAGCAAGGATTTTATAGTATTTTAGCAGCTCCAGCTTTACCTGAGACATGACAAGGAAAAAAATAACTATTTCCCAGACATCTCCTGTGTAATCAGCCAGGGAAGAAAACACCTGTAGCTCCAAGGTCATGTAGACAATGCTCTTGAATCTCAGTAAATGGCATGAAAACACAAAAAGTGTGACAAGGACACAGCTTTTGCATGTTTAATGTAAAATCCTGGAAATAAAAAAAATATACTGTCTAAGGTTGTTCTATACATTCAAAGTAACAGCTGTGCTCCTTGGCAAATAAAATGTGCCGACCTTGATTTGCAGTTTTCACCTACTGACTTCCAAAAGACAAATTCATTTCTCCGCATTTCTCCTCATCATATATGTTACCCAGGTTCAGTTTCTCCTTATGCCCGGACAGGAATTCTTTAAAATAATCTTTTAAAATATTTAAAATTTAAAAGAAAAAGTCTCGCAGATACAACTGCCTGCATCAGAGCTTAGTAATGAAACTAGTATTTTAGAGCCACAATCAGGTTTTTAGTCTTTCACAGCCAGTGTTTTTCACCATCTCTCAGCTGCTCTCAGCAATCCCTGGAATATGCCTACACTCCCATTTCTCACTTTCCATACAGGCTGACTGGACTATAAAAGGGAGGAAAGCATTGCTCCCTAGGGACACCTGATACCACACAGCCTTTCACAGCACTTCTCTTCCTTCAGCATTTTTTAGGCTTGGTGGGAAGATTTTCTGCATGAAGAGATAGGTTCAGTGACTCAAGCAGTATGGACTAGAGACACACATTCAAAAAGGCAAAATTCGATACAAATCAAATGGATGAGAGTCTTTGGGATTGTGACAGCTGGTTTTACCACCATCCAAGGCTGGCATGCAGCTAATTTTCCCTCTGAGGCACTGGGGGTTGTAACTGAGCTACTTAAAAAGTAAACTTAAAAAGTAAACTATTTAAGAGCTGATTGTACATCCTTCCTAGCTGTTCAGAACCTGGCTTCAGCAACAAAAATTTTCCCTGTTTTCCTGGGGACAACTGTCCTTACATCCCTAGGCTGGATTAAATCATGATGTACAGTTTTACTGTAGCTCTGTACCTGCCAGTGAAAGAGATCAATGAGCAAAAATGGTTCTCACTCACTTTCCCCCAAAGACCCTGTGACCCCAAAGAGCTTGTGCTCCTCCATGTCAGGGATGTCACACTGCTGGTGTTTGCTGGATGCCAGAAGCTGCATTCACACAGACTCAGAGAGTGGAAGCACCCAGCTATCCACTGCTGGATCTTGATTCCAAACCATTCCCTACTGTATGCATTGCCACCTCAGCTGCTAGAAAGGCTCTGTTCTATTTAAAAGCAATAGGAGAAAGAGAAAATCTCATTATATAAAAGACAGACTCTACAGTTAATGTTAATTGTACAGGAAAGAAAGCAGATCCTTCCACAATGCTAACCCTTTCAAAGGTGCCTCTCTCCAGTGTAAGCACAGAGGAGCACTTATGTAGGCTGAGTTTTGGGGTCATATGCACAGTAGGCAGACCTGGTTTAGACTTCCAGATAAGGCACCCTGGAAGAGGATCCAGAGACTCATGCATGACATTTCCCACTGCACAGCATCTTTCCACCGTTCTTCAGTTTACAGGAGATCTGGCACAGTTTTAGTCAAAGTAACTTTTCTAGAAGAAATTAAAGCGAAATTCTTGGGGAGCTGAGAAATTGAATAAGCCTGTGTTAAGTGTCCTGTGTGACTCTGAAGGGGATTCTGCTGAACCTTGGCTTTTCCTGCAAGCTCCCAAGCTCTTCCGGATGAACTGGCCATTCTTCTTGCAGCTGCTTCCCTTCAACTCCACGATCCTGGCAGATTTTGCAGCTTAAAGAGGGGATCAAAAATAAGAGATGTTCAGTCATCTCATATAGTGAGGCCCCAGTCTGAAAAGCATAGGGCAGGCACCTTTCTTCTCCTCCTCACCATGCAAAGTTCTCCTACCTGTTTCCATAAGCTTCAGCTCTCTGCACAGCTCCTCCTGCATCTTCTTCCTGTAGTCTCCAAACATGGCTCTCATGAGCTGACGCTTCTTCACCAGTGGAGCCTTGTCACTGCGCAGTGTCCTGATTGCCCTGAGAGCCTCCTCAGCTGCAGCAAAGGATAAACAACACACAGGTTAAGGCTCTCTGCTGGCTCTGTCCCTGCATTCCTGCCAATGCTCCCCCAGGAGAGAGCTCTTCTTTACTTCAGTACTTACCCTGCTTTGGAGTGGGTTTCTGTGTCTTCAAGCCGAGTTCTAGCTGGTTCACGCACCAGTCCACCTCTTTCCACAGCTGCTCATCTGACCACTATCAACATGAGGCACAGGGGGCAAGAGGAAATAAGTCACCCAAAAATCACAGCAGCAGTTGCTACATAGGATGAAAGGGTACTCCATAAAGTCAGGACTATTCCAAATATCATGTTCTGGTGATCACTTTATAGACTTCATGACATCTTCCCTCTAGCGTTTTTTATCAGATAAACTAAAAGCACTGTGCAAATGATTAGTTGCAACTCACTGTCTCTATTAGATGGATTATATATGTGGTTGCCATTCAGAAGGGGCTGTTTTCTGAAAAGCTGTTCAGCTTCAAATAAACTTACAAATGGAAGAAATAAACATTAACAACAAAAAAAACCCTATCCTCACACCCACACATAATCAAAATAAGCAAACAATGGACAAAATCAGAAGTTTTAAGAAGCTCAATCTTTCTTCTCAGCTCCTCTGTGCTTGCTCAACCAGAAATGTGTGAGGAGAAGGAAGATGAAGCCCATGGAGATGGAGGAAGCCAAGCCCCACTGAGCAAAGCCAGCTGGCTAACTCAGCAGTGGGACAGGGAAACAGGGCTGCACCCTGGGACTGAAGCAATTCTCAGCTGTTATGTATATGCTGTTAAATACAAATGTCCTCACACTGTCTCCTTTTACCTACAGCAGTGTAGGTAGGGGCTTTACCTGACCTTCAATTCCTCCTGTATATCTGCTGCTCAGCAGTGTTTATTGGAAGGACTGCAGGTGAAGCAGATGGAAAGTTCCAGAGGCAGGTGAACACTCAGTGCAATTTCCTTGTAAAGTATTAAGGAAGGTTTTGTGTCATCTTGTATTACAGTACCGATCAGCTGGTACTGTTTGTTAATAACACCTACACCAGTACTGAAAAGTAAAATAAAATGAAGACCTGGACCTTAGCAGAGCAGAAAACCTCAGGGTGTGCCTTAATGCTGTGTTTACACATAACTTGCAACTTCAGTTGACTTCTGGGCCCTGCCCTACAGAAGAACCTTCTGGGAAGCACCACAGGCCCTTGGCTACACCAGGTGGCAGTTCTGTGCCTCAGCTTTGCTCCTTGCACTACAAAAGCAATTTGTCCTGCAACACACGCATCAGAGCTACAGGGCATGGCTCAGCACCCGCAGGCACTAGCTTGGCACCAACTGAAGACAGTTACCTCCATTTCCTATTTTTATTTTCTTAAGAAAACATGGCATCCAGCTTCCCAGGATTAGCTGTCAAAAAACTAAACATGAGATCTTTCAGCACAAATCGGAAGGACCTTTAACTTCCTTTGCACTGGTCAGGTTCCTCAGCTGTGTAGCAGAGAAAGCAAACAGCTGCTGGAACATGTAAGCAGCAAGCATGGTCTTTCAGCTTCCATCTCAAGGCAGTATGTTAACTGTTCATCTGTGCAAAGAGATAAAGTGTCTCTTTAGCTCAAGAGTTTATAAATTATGGAATACCATCAGTATTTAACTACCTGAGAGGTCTTCTCATCCTGATGGGAAGTATCTGTATTTTGACAGCTGTTAGCTTCTGCCTTTGCCTCCCTGTTGGTGTCATTTTCTTCTGTTTTGTTTTTATTGACAGTTGTTTTTTGTTTCTTTTTTTTCTTCTTCTGGGCAGCTCCACCTCCTGTTGATTTTTCTGTCACTGCCTCATCTGCAGGGGCTGTCTCTGTTAGGGGGATTTTTGATGTGACATGGCTTCTATCCTCTTTGGGTGCATGCCCTGCCACTTGAGTCACCTCAGGCTTCTGCAAGGCTGCAGCCTGTGGCAGAGCTGCTGATTCAGCAGGCAGTGAAGGATCTGCTGTGTGCTCTGTATGTTGGCTCGCTGGAAGTAACTGAAGATGAGGACACTCTTCATCTGGGATGGCAAAGTTGAAAGCAAACTTGGATTCTTGTCCAGAGGCAGCAAACCTCAAGGCTCCATTCCAGTTCTCCTGCTTGGTGGGTCTGACATTGTTTTGTACCTGCTCAGCACCACTGTCACCAGGGTCAACTTCTGGGTCGGTCTCGGAAAGTGTAAAATTAAATTGGAAGCTGCTGCCAGATGATGTGAACAACTCTGGCTTTGCCTCAGGGGTTGGGTCAGACTGTTTCACACCATCTGCAGCCTGCCCCTTGCTTGGCTGTACTTCCACAACATCAGGGTTCATGCCTAGAAAAGACAAAGAATATTGTTTCAATACTGGTGTTCTCAATACACCAGTTTCCTACCACGGGGGTGCCACTGCAGCTTCCACTCTAAGGCACTGCCCAGAGAGATGCCTCAATTAATACTGCAACCTAAGAAATCCACAGAAAAGAACCAAATCTCACCATCCCCCAAGGGACTGTTCAAGCTCACCTTTCCCCACACTCTTCTGACCCTCATCCATCTTGAGATGACAATCCCCAAACACATTGCTCATCACTTGTTGCTTCTCTGCAAGAAGAGTCTCAGGGGAGTGCAGGACCTTGAAAATGTGTTGAGTCTCTTCTGCTGCACTCAGAAAACACCAAGAGAGACAAGAAACAGTTTACAGTGGGCCTTAAAAACCACACTGCAGGATGCTGGTGTCTGACTCTTCTCTGACTGTGCTCTGTGTTTATACCACGACTGACTAATCCATAACTAGCATTCAATTGAAAGGGAACTCCAAGTGCTTCTAGAAGCTCAAATACTGTGAGATGTTCCTACAGAGGGAAAAAAAAATCTTAACTGCTTATTACATACAGTCAGACTCTTACACTGCAATAAGTGCACTGCTAATGGCACAGAAGCTGCAGAGGGCTTAGCAAACTTTCCCTCAAGGTGAAGACAAATCCCAGAACCTAGCTCAGTGTCTCTTCTCTGGAAAACTGGAAAAAATCTGAGTAGAGAGCATACCCTAAAAAGCAGGACTTGCTTGAGCCTCTTACAAACCAGCCTGACCAAAACAGGAATCCAAAGCTTTTGTGTTAGAACAAATTCTCTAAAAATCAGAGTTGTTCTGTGACAGTGGTCCCCAAGACCTCCATTTGGAAACCCTAAGTACAGTCTTGTAGTGTTTGTCTCACTTATTTTAAGCCACAGAACAACTTCAGAGTACTACTGTGAAATGGGAACACCCTGCCTCTCCTGGCTGCAGTGCCCGACCACCTTCTGGGGAAAGAACCTTTCCCTACCATCCAGCCTAATAATCACCCCCTAACATAGCTCCAGCCATTCCCTCAGGTCCTGTCCCTGTCCAACAGGGAGCTGCCCCTCCCCTGCCTCCTCAGCACAGGACATATGTAACAAAATAGTACAGAATAGCTTGGGCAGAAACTTTAAAGCTCATCCACTCCTGCCATGGACAGGGACACCTTCCACCAATCCAAGTCGCTCCAAGCCCTGTCCATCCTGGCCTTGGACACTTCCAGGGATCCAGGGGCAGTCACAGCTGCTCTGGGCACCCTGTGCCAGGGCCTCCCCACCCTCACAGGTAAGAATTTCTTCTTTGTATCTATATAATAAGCATAATCTCTGTCAGTGGAAAGCCATTCCCCCTTGTCCTTATCCCAAGTCCCTCTCCAGTTCTTCTGGAGCCCCTTTAGGCCCTGGAAGGGGCTCTGAGGTCTCCCAAGAGCCTTCTCTTCTCCAGGCTGAACAATCACAACCCTCTCAGCCTTAATTCTTCTTGGAGCCTGAAGCTCAAGCACAGGGTGTAGGCACCTATCAGTTGCTGCTTCATCCTCAGGTGCTCCAGCAAACACTCACCTGAGCATCTTACACAGGGTTCACAGCCCTCTCCCGAGGTTAGGGACTGAGCAGCAGCAGATCATGTGTCTGCAGCTCTACAAATTGGACTGACGAGATCAAATTGTGACTTAATAGAATTTTATCTTCCATGTAATTTTTCCCTGGAACAAACTTCACAAAAATAAACTTATGGGTGTTTAAGGGTCAGACACACTGGCACAGTATTTCCTTAAGATGGAAAACAAAGGCAGAGCTGTAGCAGAACCGAACAAGCCATTATATGGGAAAAAAAGAACATGACAAAGAATACAGAAAACAGGGAGAACAAACACTAAATGAATGAAAGATAAAACTGCTTCCAGAAGCACAGTCCTTAAAGCCCAATGCTTTATGCTGTTCTGTGTTTAGAACAAATCTCAAATAACACAAGAACAGAGAACAGGAAAGAAGGAGAGAAAAGAGGAGAGAAGAGAGGAGAAGAAAAATGAGAGAAGAAACAGAAAAACACTCAGATCAGCTAAAGGCCAGACTGTGAGGGGTGTGCGAGGAAAGAGGAACATACCTAGTTTTCGGTGTGGAATGAGGTGGAGATCTGCCTCCAGTTGTGAAATGCACCACTCCAGCTCCTCCTGGAACACACTCTGGGGGCCCTTGGACATCGTGTGGGGATGACAGAAGGCTCAGAAGCACAAATCTCTCACCTCCAAAACTGACTCCAAAACTGAGTTTTCTGAGGCCTTCTCCCCTCTCACAGGAGATCAAGCCTGGCTTTACCCTGGAGGTGTGCCGTTGAACAGTTCATTTATACCATAAATCAACACAGCACAGGGACACATGTCCTGTGTGGACAGCATCAAATGAGTCCTCTGCATGACAAAAATTACAGCTCTTACTAGCAGGAAACCCCACCACTCTCAGCAAGCCAGGACTTCCCACAGATTTTTTCTACCTGTCCCTTTTTAAAGGCCCCAAATGGAAGACTTCTCACTTTTCCTGAAGCCTAGGCAACGACATAATGTCTCCACAGCAGGAAACTTCCCTTTAGCACAGCTCTGGCAACACGCAGAACTTCTTTTCAGGCTAAACACAAGCCCTTGAGTCCCCATATGCTGAACTTCTACGCTGGCTGCCTCCTGCTAAGCAGGTGGAAGTTAAGGTTTGCAGCCCGCCTGAGGACAAGGCACACTAAAACACCGGGAACGAAAAGAATGTTCAGGATAAAGAGATGAGCAGGGATTGGGGAAGGCATCAGCGCTGGGAGGACACTTAAGAAGCTGCGGGAGCTGGGTCCCGCAGCAGAGCCTTACCCGTTCCACGCCGGGCTCCCCGCGCCGCCGCCGGAGGAGGAAGCGACCGCACCGCACCGCCCACCTCCGGTCACGGGCCTCGCGTAGGCTCCGGGAGTAGCCCCGCCCGGCCGGGCCGGCACCGCGTACTGCAACTCGGGGGCACGCTCGGGGCTTCCCCGGAGCCCCCCGGACGCTCCGCGGGCTCATGGTGGGCGGCCCGGGCCGGTGCGCGCCGCCCTCAGCGCTGCCGTTCCGCCCGAGAGCGCCCGGGCCCCGCGGGGCCGAGGCCCCAGCGCCCACCGTGGCCGCGCGTTTGTGACCCCTGCGCCATCCTCCTGCTCCACGGAGACCCCCAGGGACCTGGCGGACACGCATCCCGCGGTACCGCCTTCCCGGGGCCAAATCCCCGCAGGAGCGCCCATGGCAGCCCTGGCCCCTCCCATGCCAGCCTGACACAGGCCACACCAGCACGCACCACCACGGGCAGGCAAAAAAGGTTACTACACACCAACAGATACTGTATAATCCCATTTCTATTTTAATTTTTCTTTTGATTATTTAATTTTGTAAATAAAAAGTTAGACACCTTGCTTCATAGGCATTTTTTTCCCCCTTGGATTGTTTCCAACGACAGCCAGAAGATCCCCGTGAGCTCAGTACTGCAGCAGCATAGTGCGTTACCGCACAGGGTTTAGTGTCTTTCAAATGCTTCAAACCATGGAGGTTATAATTTCTCTTGACTTTGGCAGCTGATGTTCAAAATTCTCCAAGGCTGACAGAAGGGCTCTAAAGTGCTGGGAAAGCACTTCCAAATGTTGCTGCTGAAGATTATAAAACGGTACTGGAAAAATTGGTACACTTCTGCCAATCCCACCCAGACTTCTGTCTGCCTTACAATCTCCACCCTCGCTGAGACAGCCGTTGTTAGGGCCCCTCCCCTCATTACAAAAAACACCTCAGTGGTTTAAGCCTTATCCAAGGTTGTCTTGAGGCTATCTGGAGGCTTATTCTGAGTGGTTGAGTAGGGTCGAAATCAGCATCAGTCCTCACATACAAGTGTCCAAATGTTAGGAAAAAATCTGACAGTCAAGTATTGGAGAAGATAATAAGCACAAAATAATGAGCTATTGTATCTGTCTTGAAAGGCCAGAATCCCACCGCAGTTTTCCTCTCCCTCTGTGCCTGAGCTGGACTGAGGGCTTGTGAGCCTGTCACCACCATTCTGGATGCATCCCCTAAAGCAAAAGCTCCCCATCCATGGCCTGAAGAATGCACAAACCCATCAGGTGATGCAAACGCTCTTCTTGGTATGGCTGGCACAGAGCCTGCAGAACCCATCGAGACAGAGCAAGGAGTGAAAGGAACATTGTTTTATGTGGCAGGACGCTGTTCATCTCTCCAGCTCTGTGAACTCAACGTCCATGCAGGAAAAAGGCACAAAGGACCAGCAATGCCTTGGTATTCCTGGGTTTTATCTCTGCCCTGAGGATTCAGCCCCGCAAGGGTACCGAGTCAGCGAGCTGTGGCAGCCTTGCTCTGAGGACACGCAACAGAAGGGCTGTCGGGGGATCCAAATGTGATCCTCAGATCCTGCTGACACAACAGAAACCTTGTCATGGGAACAGCTGCAAGCTGAGCTGGTGGAAGCTGATGTCTAACAACTCATGGTTGCCTGGAAGCGAAGCTAACAGCAGGCAGAGGAATGGGAATGGCTTGAGCCTGCCTCAGGTGCAGAGCAGGTTAGTGTGTGCTGTATAAACTGTGCAAAGGTTGGAACAGTTCCTCACTGCTGTCGGATGGTGACAGGAGCACCTGTCTGGGGGTAGGACAGCTGTGCAGTCCTGTAGGTCACCCCAGGATTGGAATTCCCTGCCAGCACAGAGCTGCCTTCTTTCCGCATGCCACCAACTGAGCACCAACAAATTTGTGGCAGGCATGGCTATAACTGGAAGCTGGAAAATGCAGCTCTTTGGTATGAGGCTCCTTTGAGGGAGATGCAGGAAGGAATTGGGGGAAAAAAAAAACCAAAAGAGAGAAGTGGGTGGTTTCCAGAGCTGCTAACCACAGTGCCAGGGAGCCTTGGAGGGCACTGGGATAGTCCAGCGTCACATGCCCGACACATCCTGTCGCCAGACTTCCTCGCCAGCGATGTACGTGGCTTGCACATACAGGCTGTCATTCAGCATTAGGAAATCTGTGTCGGACAAGAGAGAAAGAAAGCAGCTGTCAGAATAGAGCTGCTGGAGCTGGCTGGGGAGAGCTGAGCTCAGTGGTTAAGGGTTTCTCCCCACCCCAGGATGGCACTGCTGTGCAATCCTTGCAATGGCAGCTCAGCTTTCTGCTCAGCTGAGGTGTGGGGGCACTCCAAAGGGTTTCCCAAACACCACCAGCATCCAAGGGAAAAAATACTGGAGCAAAAGCCCAGACCATATCCCAGGTGAAGCAAGTCTCCCTGCAGCTCCCACTGAAACAGGGGATAAGCATCTGCTTATAGCAGCCCCTGCTTTGCTCCAGCACTTGTGAGCCCTGGCACCATTGTCTCCACACCAGTACGTGATGTGCCCACACCAGTACCTGCATCGGAGTCATAATTCAGTGTCCCCTTTTTATGTTCAATCCCCAGGAGCTGAGCGGGATGCAGAGACGCCGCCTCCAACGCGGTCTCTACCGAGCATCCTTGGACAGAGAATTGGGAAACGTTAGGGCAGCCAGAGCCTCATTGCCAGAGCAGCCCAAATCCCCCTGGACAAGGCAATTGCCAGCCAGGCAGTTGACAGACCCAAACTGGAACACCCTCAGCACAGCCAGCTGGAGCTGGGAAGGAAAATATCCCTAGAGGAGAGAGCAGGCATAGGAAAACTGCCTACCTGGGGTATGGAGAAGGGAAAATCATTCACTTTTGTGAGGAAGAAGCAGGAGAGTTCACCTCTCTTTAGTTCTATGGGTTAAAATAAAACTTCCCCTCAAAAAGGGGCTCATCTGAGGGCACTGATCCCAGCCCTTGCCATGTCTCAGGTGAGAGGAAACGTTCCTGGTGGAATGGACACATCCAGCAAAAGCAAGACCTCCTCCCGTGTCAACATAGGGAGCAGCAGCTTGTGGACAAGGCTCTCTTACCTGTGGCTTCTTGGAAGTGCCGCACACAGGTGTCCATGGTCGCCACGCTGCCACTCAGGGTCTTTGTGCCTGGGAGAGACACAGGATGGCACTGAGCAGCGCCCATAGCTCACAGCAAGAAGCAGGGTACTAGGGAAGCATAGTGGGACCAGAAGTGTAGAAGTCCTGGGTGGCAGGAGGAGCAAGCTGAAGGGCCTGCAGGCACTTCCTGCTGGAGCACAGGAAGAGGTACATGGGTGTTACCCCCAGCTCCACTATCAGACCAGCTGGACTGGGTGAGACCAGCTCACAATGCAGGCATCTGCTGCCAGAGGAAGGGAATGGAGAAAGGAATGCTCCTCTGAAATACCTTCCCATTTTCATCTACTTGGGAATTTGAAACTTAGGGAATTTAGCTATCAAGAAGTGGCAGTGTTATAATAAAGAAAAGGGACAATAAATATCTCTAAGATTTCTCTGTCCTTACTGATGCCCTGAACCTCTGGCACCCTTGACACTGGGCAATGAAGCTTTCAAAGGTGTTGCAAACAGCTACAACTGGACAGATTCCTCCATGAAGGTGGCACATTTCTCTTTACCAGGAGATTCATTATCCCCAAGGCAAAGTCACTGCAGATCCACCAGGCATCAAAACCCAAGAGGGTGGCAGAAATGCTGCCACACGCCGACAGGGACAGCAAGGTGTGCTCAGCTCCTCAGGAATGGTGCCAGTGGCAGCATTGTCCCCAGTTCTTCAGCAAGAGGGACAGCATTTACCTGCAATGTAGGTGTTCAGCCCATCGATCTCCACCACCTGCTGACCCAGTGTGTGCCGACCTGGTGCCAGCCCCATGCCAGCGATTGCATCTGTCACCAGCACCAGCCCTGCAGAACACAAGGGAAGGGGCCCTGTCAACACTGCAGCTGATCTTGCTGCAGGTCCAAGCACTGTGCCCTGTTGACCCTCCCAGAGAGAGACCACGTGTCTCCAGCCACATCCCACCAAAGCAAGAGGACTGAGGGATCAGCACTTGTGGCTGTGACCTTCTAGACAGCAAGGGCAGCACAAATGTCTTCTACAAAATGGTGCAGTGCTCGGAGTGGCTGGTGGCACTGTGGGGACTGCCATGGCTCACCTTTGGGGTGGGCTCGGTGGGCGATGCGCAGGGCAGCAGGGTTGGTGTGGATGCCATCAGAAATCATGCCATAGAAGACCCTCCGCCCAGCAGGAATCTTGTCACTTGTCAGCAGCCCCACAATGCCAGGGTCACGGTGGTGGAACTGCTCAAGGGAAAAGAGGAGACAAGCTGTGGAGGATTACCAGGATGCAGTGGCTGAGACTTCCCTTCAAGGGATGCAGCTGCCATCTCTATCACACAGTGCCTGGCAGCTTTACCAGGCAAACCTGGGCATTGCCTTGAATCACAGAATCACAGGATGGTTTGAGCTCGAAGGGACCATAAAGCTTATCTTGTTCCAACCCCTGCCACAGGCAGCAACACCTTCCACTATCCCAGAGTGCTCCAAGCCCCATCCAACCTGACCTTGAATGCTTCCAGGGACGGGACAGCTACAGCTCCTCTGGGCAACCTGTGCCAGGGTCTCAGTACCCTCACAGCCAAAAATTTCTTTCCAGTTTTCCATCTAATCCTGCCCTCTGGCAGTGAGAAGACATTCCCCCTTGTC
Organism: Tichodroma muraria; assembly: GCA_013390105.1. Classification (NCBI taxonomy): domain Eukaryota; kingdom Metazoa; phylum Chordata; class Aves; order Passeriformes; family Sittidae; genus Tichodroma; species Tichodroma muraria. The sequence goes on along the minus strand of WAAG01075552.1, from coordinate 56,746 downwards.
CTGCCACTTCAGGCCTTTGTCCAAAGTCTTTCTCCAGCTGTCCTGGAGCCCCTTTAGGCCCTGGAAGGGGCTTTGAGATCTCCTTGGAGCCTTCTCTTCCCCAGGTGAGCGCCCCCAACTCTCCCAGCCTGGCTGTAGAGCAGAGGGGCTCCAGCCCTTGGGGCATCTCTGTGGGCTCCTCTGGACTCTCTCCAACAGCTCCATGTCCTGCTGCTGCTGGCCCCATGGCTGGAGGAAGCTCTGCAGGTGCGGTCTCACCTGAGTGGGGCAGAATCCCCCCTTCCCCTGCTGCCCACACACAGGACACACATGTACACACATGGCTGGGTGCACACAGCAAGGGCATATCCAGCTCTCATCCACCAACACTTCCCAGTCCTTCTCAGTGATGAACTTCAACAGTCTGCTAGAGCCTTGAATCTCTTTCAGATCCAGCAGTAGGAACGTGAAGCCAGAGGTTCACTGCCAAAACCTCATTGCAAAGCATGGTACAAAACGAGCAGGAGAGAAAGCCCAAAAGCAGCCCCAGAGCAGGGCAGATGCCTCTAGGGACTCACCGGCAGCATGGCATTGAAGAGGTGAGTGATGAAGGTTGCTCCGTGCTGCACAGCCTCCTCGGCCTGGGACAGATTAGCCACTGAGTGCCCTGGGAACACAGACAAACACCTGATTCCTCTGCCCATCTCTCTACACAGGAGCGAAGACACTCCAGCACTGGACTATGCTCTAATACCCACTCTGGCCTGAGGTCTGAGGTACAGCCTTGACACAGATGTGTCTGGAGGGACTCTGGGGGTGGGTGTTTCACCTGAACTTATGCAGTGTTCACATCACAGCTGTCACAAATGCTGCCTTGCTCACAGCATGTTGTCTTCAGGCTGGGTTTGAGGTCCAATGACACGCCTTTCTGCTGGCCTCAGATACTTAAATGTTTTGTAGAGAGGTATCAGAAGATACCCTCCCAACCATGGGGACTTTGCCAGGAAAGCATATGGGAATTAAACTATCCAGAAAGAAATTTCTGTTTCCCCAACAAGACAGCATTTCTGTGGGCTAACCGGAGTTCTTTATGTGGCTATGAAATAAGAGATAGTCTGATGTATGAATGCCCTTCTCACTTGAGGTTTAATTTCACCCTGAAAAACAGAGTTATCAAACCAAGAGTAACCTTTGGAAAATGATTTCACCTGTCACATAAGGCCTAAAGCAGTGGAACTTCAGAGTTTGAACCCTTCCACATCATCAAACCTCCAACTGAGACTGCTATTCTTCCCTGTGTCAGAACAGCACCTTGTGTTTACTGCAGGGGCTCCTCAGTCAATACAAACTCTGGCCCTTGTCATGACAGATTGACAGCATCAAGTGAGGTTCCCATTTGTGACAGGTCTGTCATCTCCACACAGGCCAGGAAAAAGAGAATCCCACCCCATCCAGTTGCACTGAGACACCGTTAGAGATGCCACAGCCCCAGGGGAGGGGCAGCCAGAGCCCCCCTAAGCCCTGGGTGCCCCAGCCCTTACCCAGGGAGACGCAGATGCCCCGCTTGGTGAGCTCCTGGATCACCTCACTGCTCCTCCTCATTTCAGGGGCCAGAGTCACTATCTGGACACAGTCCAGGGAGCCGTAGGTGGCAAGTAGGTCCTGAAAGGCACCAGCCTCAAAGGTGCGGAGGCAGTGCTCTGGGTGTGCACCCTTCTTCTCCTTGCTGATGAACGGCCCTTCCAGGTGGGCTCCTGTCCAAACAGGAACAAAGAACCATGACCCTTCCTCCCCCTGCCAAGGACCAAGAAACCTGCTATGTCTACTCTGCTCCAGTCACACTCTTGCCATTTTTCTGCAGCAAAACACATGGCTCAGGCAACTATGAGCTCAGCACAGTGAGGATGCAGTGCTGACCACTGGCTAAGCCAAGCCACCCCACTGTCATTGCTCCAGGGGCCCCAAAGGGGCTGGAGCAGTGTGTGTACGATGACAGAGAACACAGCAAAGGCCAGGCACAGCCTGAGGGACAAGGTGGATCTGTGCCACCCTGTGCATCCCTCCCACTGAGAGTTCCAGCCCCAGTATGTGCTCTGTAGCTTCTTTCACCTCAACCGTGAACAAGATAATTGCCCACCTAGAGTAGCACCACAGAGGAACAAATCCACTTACCCAAGATTCCTGCTCCATGGGCTCCACCGTTTCTTACATTGATCTGAGGGAGAACCTAGAGAAACGGGTTTGTCAGATACAGCAACCCAAACACAGCCCCCCAGCCTGCCAAATCAGAACCCAATGTCAGGTCTGCAGGAAGATTTGTAGCTGGACCACTTGGGACCATCACAGCCCACAAAGGAAACGCCATCTCCAAGCCTTGGTGTGCAGAGCTCGCTTGGGAGACATGGCTGTCTCAGCATTCTAAAGGCTGAAGGCAAGAAACCCAGGGTAGAGTCTAGCTCCTTATGCCCACAGCTTTTCTGCCCGGGCAACTGTCCCAGTCTTGGCCTAGCCACCTCCTGCTCCCAACCTCAGTCCATGATCACCCTGCGGATGGGAGGGGAGAAGGCCCCTTACCTGGTGGTACACAGATGGAGGAGAGGTCACCAGGGTGGGACAGAAAGAGGTCACTCCATGGGAGAGGATTTTCTGACTGACCAGGTCAATACCTGATTTGAAGTCATCTGTAGCCAGAGAGAAGTCCACCCCGAAGCCTCCTGCACCACAAACAAAACAGGGATGAAACTGCAGCTTCCCCAGTGGGTGTGTTCCACCCAGAAACATTGAAGAAAGACTTTGTGTGACTGGAGGGAGATGTTCCATTTGTAGGGCACTGACACAGAGGGCTCCCCCAGCACTTCTGTCCTACATTCCAAGATTCCACAAGTACAAATCTCACCATCGTTGCCCACCTGAAGCACTCTTCCCCACAGCACCCCAGTGTTTTGCAAGCACAACCTTTTTATTTTGATGCAGGGCAAAATGTGACGATTCCCAGCTGAAAAGGGATCTGACTTCCAACTTTAGCTTGAACAAGCCCCTCTTTCCATCTGAAGGAAGCTATTGCAGTTAATTGTTACTGCTCCCTTGGGAAGTCTTGCCCTCTCCTCCCATGTCCTGGAAAGGGTAAGGTAGGCATCCTGCCAGTGCAGAGACAGGATCAAATATAGATAAAAATGAGTTCAGAGGAAACCCTCACCTGGCCAAAGGGAATCACACGACAGCAGCAAACACAGGCAAAATTGCTCTTTGTCATTGGCCAGGTGACTCACACCTCCCTTGAGCAGTTGAAACGTTGGGCAAGACACCCACAGTGGGGCTGGGGTTCAGGGATGGACAAACCCAGGCTGCCCCCCGTCCATGAGTGCATGTAGCTTCACTGTACCATTGATCTGGACATCGATGAAACCTGGGGCGATGATGCTGTCCTTGCAGTCCAGCTGGACATCAGCAGAGCCCTTCTCGTCAAAGAAGAGTTTCTCTGGGTTGAGGATCTTCCCCTCTCGCACCCACAGGTCCTCCCTGGAGGGACAGTCACACACACCAAGCTCTGGTGCCATCTGCAGCACGTGGAGCAGGTAGGTGGCCGTGCCCCAGTGACAGTGATCCTGGGCAGAGGGGATCCCACTGGCCACGGGCTCTGCGATGTCTGCCAAAGCACAGCTGCTGTTCTAGCTGGGACACAGCAAACAGCACTCTCTGCCCGGCTCTGGCTCTACAAAACTCACGGGAACGGGATTTTCGTAGGCTGCCCCTCAAAGGTGGTGGTGATGATGGCCAAAGTGCCAGGGGGCTGGCAGAAGAGACGAAACGACAGGGACCGTACACCGCACCCACCCATCTCCTTCCAAAAGCTGCCAGAGGGGACACGGGACGATGGGAACGGGATGAGGGCCGGCAGCCGGTGCGCAGGGGGAACTCGCGACCGCCCCTCGGCACTGCAGGTGTCGGGTCAGGCCGGCAGCCCGTCCGGGAGCCCCCAGACCCCGGTACCCACAGACACCACGATATCCCCGAAGAGCCCTGGCACCGCCGGACAGCACGGTACCCCAACAGCCCGGGTGCCCCCAGGCAGTGCGGTACCGCCGGTACCCCCTCTGGAGCTCACCTCTGGAGCCGGTGGTCCCTCAGGATGCGGCAGTTGCTGAACTGGACGATGGGCGCGTCCGAGACCGATTTGTTCGACGGCATCGCGGGACAGCGGGATCCGGCGGGAACAGCGAAGCCCACGGTAGCCGGCGCAGGGGGCGGGGACCGGGCGTGGCGAAGCAAGGCCAGGCCGCGGCTCCCGTGTGAGCAGCTGCCGCGGGACTGGGCAGCAGGCGAGGGGGCGGAGGCATCGGAGCACCGCCCCGGGGACAGGCGCAGGGTGAGCTGCCTTCCCCCCCCGGCGCTGTGAGCCGACACCGTGAGGAGCGAGCCCCGCGGGGCCGTGGGCCGGGCCCGCCGCGGTGCCCGGTGAGTGCCGGGCCCGGGGCGCTGGCCCCGCTCCGGGGGCACCGGGGCCCGGGGGCGGCCCCGCCCCACAGCACCGCCTGCTCCTGGTCACGTGATCGCGCTCGGCACGTGCCGGTATTCCCCCCGCCCTGCAGCACGTGACCGGCCCCTAGGGGCCGCCATCACGGGAAGGGCGTCGCCATCTTGAGAAGGTCGGCGACGGAACTGTCCCTCACGAAACCCTATCGTGAGATCCCATTGTGAGATCCCATTGTGAGACCCCCTGCTGACACCTCCGTCCCAAGACTCCTATCTTGACACCCTGAGCCCGCCGGCCCTCGGGTACCTGAGGGACGCTGACCAGATGTTGTTCCACCCAGCAGATGTGGGCTCCGGCACTGCTGATAGATCTCTCCCAGGAAACAGAAGTGATGGGGAATATAACTGTGTATGAATGTAATAGCCCTGTCTGGCCTGGAATTGGATTTTAATTAGGTTTTGAGCCATGCTTATCATTCCATGATGTCAGTGCTTGTCCATACTACAAGCTGCTCCTGTTGCCAGCGGGCTGCTGAGAAAGGGGCTTGAAAGGGAAAGATGGGAATGATGCTGGTTGAGGCTGGGAAAACTGTGCAGCACTGTTTTGGGAATTTGAGGCTAAGAATGGTTTCAGGCCACAGAGATGTTGCAAGAGCTGGAGCCCCTCTGCTCTGGAGTCAGGCTTGGAGAGCTGGGGGTGCTCACCTGGAGAAGGCTCCAGGGAGAGCTCAGAGCCCCTTCCAGGGCCTAAAGGGGCTCCAGGAGAGCTGCAGAGGAATTTGGGATAAGGGATGGAGGGACAGGACACAGGGAGTGGCCTGCCATGGCCAGAGGGTAGGGATGGATGGGATATTGGGAAGGAATTGTTCCCTGTGAGGGTGGGGAGGCCCTGGCACAGGGTACCCAGAGGGGCTGTGGCTGCACCTGGATCCCTGGAAGTGTCCAAGGCCAGGAAGGATGTGGTTTGGAGCAACTGAGGGTGGTGAAAGGTGTCCCTGCCTGTAGCACGAGGTGGGACTGGATGAGCTGTAAGGTTTTCCTCATGAAATATGCACATCTGGGACACCCAGCACTGTATTGCTGGGAATGATTTTTAGCTTCATACAGGTGGAGCTGAGGAGACCCCCAAAATGAGAAGTTGAGAATTTGAATCCTAAAAACAGCTCTCAGCCCTACTTATCTGTCTGTGACGAAGGATGGACCCATCCAAGCTGCTAAATCGAATTTGGATGTCAGAAGGCATGTTTGGCACCCAAACTGCCTGTGGCCAAAACAGCTCCCTTCCCCAGGAACACACAAGCTGACAGGGCTGTGACAGTAACTTTAGCTGGCAAGGGAAGAGATGCCGAGGTAAAGGCAAATACTGACTGCACAGGGAGAAACACCCCCCATAAATATCCCACCTTGGGCCCACCTGGAGCAGTGACAGAGCTTCACCTGAGAACCCTCCAGCCACATAGATCCAAGGCTTCCTCAGGCTGCCAGTCCCAAGCCTGGATCAGAGCACTGAGATCTCCTGGTGTGTGTGACTGTCCCTCCAGGGAGGACCTGTGGGTCTGCACTGCCGGGAAAACCAAACAGCCTGTGCCAAGCGATGGGGATCTGCTCCTTGAGGCTGCAGGTGTGTCATCCAGCCCAGCTTATGGCATGTAACTGCTAAAGCCTTACTCCTTTGGATGTTCTCCTTTTATTTCTCTGCATTAAATTAACCCCGTCTTGCATCGCCAATGCTGCACACTCCTCTAATAATAATTCCATATTCTTTCTCTCCACAGCCCAAGAGCCAGAGGGAATCACAGGCTGTAGTTTTGTTTGCATTTTCTTCAGCAAATGTGTTTTGTTTTTTTCCTTCAGGTTGGGTTATTTTTAACGTGGGACAATTCCCATTTCACTGCCTGGCAGCAATAGCAGCTGTACCTGCGCACTTGGGAGAAGCTGGGGAGCACATGGAGCAGCTGCAGGAGGGGCTGTTGAAATATAGCCTTGTCTTCTGATTTTCACAGGCATTCACAAAGATGTGTAAGAAATTGTCCCAAGGCTCACAGGAGCCATGGAGGCTGCTTAGAACAAACTGCCAGTCTTGGGAATATACATGATTTCCCAAGATTTGTCCTCAGCCTACCTCATGCAGACAGCCATTAGGAGAGGGTGGCTGGATTCACTCTCTGCCACTCAAGTCACCCTTCTCCCCTCTGCCAAAGGCAAAGGAAGAAAGCACAAGTGTAACAGCACAGACAGGGCAGTTCAAAGTACCAGTACTGGGAACTGACACAGTGCCTGGTATCCCCTTGATGAATCCTGAAGCACCAGACCTGATCCTGTGGTGAGGGCAGCTGGTCCCTCAGCAAAAGGAAAATGGCACAAACAAGCCACCAGTTCTCCAGGAGCTGCGTCCTGCCCAGCTTGTGCTCTCTCAGGTCAGAGAGAGCTGTCAGGGGTCTGTAGGTACCTTGTGGGTACAGTGTGGGCCCCAAAAGCCTCGGCCCCTAAACACTGTAAGGTCAGGACAGGATTTTTCCATGTGTGCTTTCATGTCGTGACACAAGAAGCAGCTTGGGTGAAAAGCACTGATACGAGTTGCAAAGCTGTGGCTCTCAGCTCACTGAAGTGTGTCTTGCAGAAAAAATAACGGCATATATTAGCTTTAACAGGAACAAAAATGGAGAAACATTTTGGGACACACTCCTTTGACCCCAAAACAGAAAATTCCCACTCCAGGGCAAGTGGCATTGCGAAGACTTGCTTTGGGTTTAATTTAATCATGTCAAGGGAAAAAGATGTTTAATGGCTGTAAAACTAAGGCCAGAAGTTGCAAGTCCTGTGCATCAGAGACAAGTAACTCTCACCTGAGCACAGTGATAGTTTGGACAGTACAGCCAGCTGGAAACAGCAGAATGCCCTACAATCAGTGTCCCCATGGCCAGCCTAGGAAGGACTACAAGCTCTCTACTGAGAGCTGTAGTCATTAGCTCTGCTGTTACTCTGTAATTGAAAACAGTGACTTGGGTTCTGGGATCAGTTTCTCATAACAAGGTTTTTATTTCCCCAAAGCTTATTTACTTTTCCAGGTTACTATGCTTCTCTGTAAGCCATATCCTCCCCAGGAAAGGCAGTCTCTGAGCAATCACAGATAAAATCCTGATACTTAAAAATGCTTCTCAAACAGCAGCGAAAAAAAATTGCAGCCTCTGGAAAAAAACAAACAACAAACAGTGTGAAAGGGTTAACAAAGAACAAGGTCAGCAGGCTCTGTGGAGGCATTGTCTGTGCTGGCAGCGGGTCCTGATCCTCCCATGCCTGCACCCGACTGCAGATGGCCCTGTCCCCGTGCTGCTGCAGAGGCCCAGCTCCTCTCCTCTCCTCTCCTCTCCTCTCCTCTCCTCTCCGCAGGGCTGACTCACTGCAGCGCTCCCAGCCACACAGGGAGCACAAAAGCACCATGGCTGTGCCGGCACGGCCACCTCCTTCCCCTTTCCAAATCGACCGAGTCAATCCCTGCCAGCTGCAACTGCTCTAGGAGCTGCAGTAAAGGAATTTCAGAAACACCAAAGGTCCCTCATATTCTTAATGACCTGCATCACTTGAGAAATGTGCTGATGCAACAGTACCAGAGAAGGACTGGAAATGTGAGTTTTCAGCCAGGAGTCATCACAGAGGATTCAGAGAATCACTGTCATGGCTGAGGCAGCATGTGCAGACTGTTAATTTGACTCCGGGTGTATTTGCAGGTACCTGGCACAAAGCGATCCTCCCCCAATCCATGCTCTCCCCAGTTCCGTTCTTCTTGCATGGGTGACAAATGCATATTAATGACAAAGGCTCCATGTTCTAAGGCATGAAGCAAAATGCCATTGAAGGGATTTTTCCTGCATTGGTTCTGCAAGTACCTATTAACTGTCTCTGCATGATGTCACCAACCTGCAAGGGGCCTTAGGATTGGAATAGGGGGCCTTTCAGTCACTGCCCTTGGAGATGAGAGCATTTAGGTGCTCTCTTAAGTGCAATTTTGCTCATGTTCTTGTCAATTTGCAAAAACACAGGCAGCAGGGTCCCCTTACAGAAGGTAAAACCATATGTTGAGCATGTTTGCAGCCCAGCCAGGACCCCCTCCTAGCTGCTCACACAATGTGACTTGCCAAATTCAATTCCTCTCACCAGAACTGCAAGTTGGATGCAGCATCCTCTCCAGAGCCTGGGTTTGGGATTCAGCCCCCAGCTGCACCAGGAAGGCCCCCTCTGCAGTCAGTGTGAGATACAATTAACCTACAGCTTCCATAAACCTTTATGATCCCTGGGGAAAACCTAATTCAGAGGTTTAGTCTGCTACTTTTGCTGATGAAAAGAATGACCAAAACCATTCAGATCAGGAATTTCTCCTTCCCCTGGCCACTGTTCCAGCAGGCATGCAGGATTTTCCCCCAGTCAGTCAGCTTATATCTCTGTACAGCCCCACCACCATCTCTGCTCACACTGCCACGAGGCAAAGCCCTTCCCAAGTTGAGAGGTTACTGCAGAGAGATCACTGTTTTAGCAAACAGCAAAAAAATAAGCCCATTCCTTTGTTAAGAATTATTGTTGACCCTGACAGGGTGACTGGCTCATAGCCACAGTCTCCTAAACGCCCAGAAGGTACGGTGGCACCAGGCCTGGGCAATGCCCTTGCCAGGTTAGAAGCTCCAAACAGCTTCAGTGAATCCCTTATGTTCTAGCCACAGCTCTTCATGGTACTTGCACCACTCACTAGACAGGTACCTTGTAGGCACTAGGCACAAGGCATTTTCATTCCCAACCAGGTGACACATCCCTCCACATGCATCAGCTTGGTTTGATGCCAAAGGCAAAGCACTGCTAGCACCAGGTGTCTGAGTAGGAACATTTTGGCTTGAACATTTGGCTCTGCTCTCCAAGCTACAGACTTCCCAGTGCTAACAAGGACAAAGCTTTACCACTGAAAGGGTCCAACACACATTTCCCATATCAGCTTGGCAGTACTCGAATCCTCAGGCCAGAGGAGTCTGCTCCAGCACTCAGTAGCTGCAGCAGCAGAATCTCCCAGATCAAATGGTCTTGTGATTTTAAAGACAAAAATACAAGTTCTTGACTGAAGCCATTTTGTTGATGAGGCTATTTGCTGAGGTATTTCAGAGGCAATTACTGTCCACACTACTGCTTCCAAGCAGCTCAGCTTCTGCAGGGCCAGCACAAGACAGGCTGCTTGTTTCCTGACAAGGCAGCTCCTCTCCTGGTCACAGGCTGCACCCCTTCTCCCTGCAGGCTGAAGCTCCCTGACCCCCTGGTTACAGAGCACCATGCTGAGCCAGATGTGGTCCAGGTGAGTACAGCCCTGCAATCCCTGCTCAGCACAGATCTGGCCCATGGCAGCAGCTGGGAACCACACTGCCATGGCCCAGGAGAAAGGGAAAGTTGAGGCAGAGCTGGCAGGAGCACCCCAGCATGCTGCCAGTCACTTCAGGAACCTGCGTCTCACAAGGAGCCTCACCCTCTTCCCAAAGGAGCAGCAACAGCTGGAAATCAGAGCCAGGGACTCATTACAGCAATGTAGTGAGGAAGTTTTATTTGGAAACATGGTAGAAGTTTGTAACCCACCACTGGGTGCACGACCGATGCCGGAGCATACGCAGTTACTACTGAAACACAGGAGTGTTTCGGACAATTGCTGTAATAAAACACAAAATTCTCATACTCCAATACCAGGACACTACAGCAATCTTTAGAATCAAAATTACATCCAAGGAATTCTCTGCACTTACAACTGACCCCACAGTGTAATCTACCTATTTATAAGATTAATATATATAGCATGGGAAATTGAAAATCCTTGCTCCATAGATGTATGAACATGTCAAGTCTTTTATAAATAAACATCCAGTGAAGAGAAAAAATTACATTTCTAGTTCATATTTATACATAAAATACTAACAGCAATGGGTGGAAAATTGCACACGGGCCACTCCAAGCCATGCAGCAGGCTTGGAGCAGCCGATCCAAGTTAATATTGAAGTACACGCAGGACAGACAAGTCACTAACATATATTGCGCATTTACAAGAGATCAACTACCAAATTGGGACAACTGTACACATTGGAGAAACCATTTTCATTCTGGAGCTTTTTTTTTTGTTAAACATAGATTTGTTACATCTCTTTACATCATACTGCAACATTTACTTCGTGGAGAGGATAAGGGCAACAATGAGGCCATAGAGACCCAAGACTTCAGCGAAGATCAAAATGAGGATCATCCCCACAAATAACCTGGGCTGCTGTGCTGTGCCTCGGACACCTGCATCGCCCACGATGCCGATGGCAAAGCCAGCAGCCAGACCGCTGAGACCCACGCTCAAGCCAGCACCCAGCTGAAGGAAGCTCCTGTGGGACAGAGATGGAAGAGTTTCAGTGGCAAGGAACAGGACACCCACCCTTAAGCTTGCTCTTTCAACAAGCGCAATGTGTCTCAAAACAGATGCTTACTTACACTCCCAACTCTGACACTTAAAAGAAACAGGCAGCAGTGAGGGATCTTCACCTGATGTTCATGTGTGGCTCATAAACTCAACTGAGTTACTGGGTTCATCTGGCCACCAGCAGGCTCAGCATGCTGTCAGAGCAGCACTTACTAGTACTTGCAGCAATGCCTGTCCCACAGTGCTGTGCAGCCTGTTAGTACCTGCTCATCTCCAACCTTTAGCAACCTTATACACAGCCACAGCACATCCAGGTGTCTTGCACGGCAGGAGCTGGGCAGGAATGGTCTGGGTCTCCAAGAAGGAGTGCAGTCCTGAGGAGCAGTCCCTATCAGTGTCTGCTCACCCGGTAATTGTAAAGGACCATTGATATCTGCCGTTTTAGACCATGTCTTGTTAGGTCAAGCACACTGCTCATAGGTACAGCCTGTACAGCAACAGAGGTACCTGTCACACTTCAGCAGCACTGTTTAATTCCAAGAGGGCTCTACCACACCAGTTCCAGCTGTTCTCAGAAGCCAAGAGCAGATTAAGTTTCAGACTGTAGCTGCTATAGAGACCAGATGTATAGCTCAAGGATTGATTTACCAGCACATAAAGCAAAAGCAATATTAATTATTTACATGCATCTCCCAGGCAACAGCAGAACTATTTAGACAGTACTGGAAACACCTGTGCATCCAGATCTAGAGTCTGGCATCATGACACAAACTTTGCCTCATATCCCAGTGGTGGCTGTACATAGCTTCTTTCAAGCCACAAGCCCAACCACATAAGCAGTGGGATGCCCGATTGATCTGTGACAGCCAGGACAGCCAGCTGAGCAGGCAGCTCCCCAGGGCTGAGGCATCTGTGAGGACAGCTGGAATCCAGCCCGTGCTCCTAAGCCTAGCTCAGCAGCGCTGAGCACTGCCAGCCCTTCCAGGGGCCTTGAGCCAAAACCACCCCCATACGGAAGCATCGAACAGTGACAGGACAGCCTGAAACACAACTGCCAGATGCAGCAACTTACTTGAATAGCGTGATGTCAGGTGAGAGGGCATTGGCAATGAGCACTGCCACTACAAGGCCGTAGATTGCTATAATACCCGCCATGACCACAGGGATGATGGACTTCATGATCAGCTCAGGCCTCATGACAGACATGGCTGCAATACCTGTGCCACTCTTTGCTGTTCCATATGCAGCTCCCAAGGCTGGAAGAGAAAAAAAATGCATGAGACCCATCCCCAAATACCACTTCTTTCACTATGCTGCAGTTAGAACTGCTATGTCAGCACAAGGAAGGATTGTGCAAAACTAACATGGTCCCGTGACAGCCAGCAATACTCCCCTAAGGGATAGGGAAGTTACCTACCCAGAGTCTTATTCCAAAGAAGAGGAAGAGGTGCTGTTCATACACTACTGTCAGCAGAACATCTTCCTAGGCCAGCTTCACAACAGGGCACACCCGCAGCAGCCATCCATGCCCCTGCTTAGGGGCCAAAACCCAAAGCCCCAAGGGGAACTCCATTGTTTGTGCCCCCCTAGACTCCACACTGCAAGGCTCAACAAAGCACACCTGTCTACCCCAGAAGAACACTGCTGAGAGCTGGGCCATCTGAACTGAGTTCAGATGCACAGATCTCCTTCATGGGGCCTATTCTCTCCCAAAACACATTTGCCTATGAGTTAAGGCCCTGGAGTTAAACGTGCCATTGCAGCTTCATCAGACACCCTGAGATAGAAACCAACTCTAACATTACCGCTCCACATCATTCCTTGGAGAAAGGTTCTGGCACATGGAGAGGGTGATCTCACCTGTGAAGGATTTGGGCCCAAACACTTGTCAATCCAAGCACTGGAACCACAAAGAATTTGGCTTAGAGGTTATAGAGGACCACAACCACATTACACCTAAGGTTTACTCATCATTTCTGTCAATACTTGAGCATGCAGAGACCAGCACAGGATGATGGGCTTATCACCTGTAGCTGAGAACTGCTGGAAGAGGACAAAGTTCTATCCTAAAGTAACTTCTACCTTGAAAAACTTTGCATTAGTCTCACAGAAAATTCCTCAAATACCTCATTCTTTGCTTCTGCAGTACTTGAAAAGACACTTTTCCTTCCAGTCTTACTGGGGAGTATTTTGGGAACTCCACAGCTTCCCAATGCATTCACCATCACCCAGAGATGACACCCACACCAACTGCCAGCCAGGAATAAGTCCCTGAAGCAGTAGAGACAGGCATATGAAGGGCAGGCAGTCTCCTTCTATGACACCATCAAGATTGTCTTCAGCAGTCACTCCTATTTGGCAAGAAAATATTCTTGCATCTGTTCTAGAAGGCTGTTGGAGTGTATTTAAACCATGGGCATTTAAAGTCTTTGTGCTGTTCTGAGACTTAATAGTTGAGTTTGCTCCACCCACAGAAAATTAAGGCTTCTCCAAGAGGAGACCTGCTTGTTCCATAAAGATCTGTAACTGCCTTACACCAGTATCCAAGTGTGAGATTCTGCACCTTGTCCCAAAGAGTTGCTTGGAGGTATTTGGAGGAGTTTGGATATATGCTTTCCTGCTTCTCACTCAGCACTCCCATAAAGGCCATCTTTGGAGCAGTTATCCTCCTGACTTGGCACTAAAACTCTGTACCATTCATACAAGCAGCACTACTGCATTAACACAAGGCTCATTCTCAGAAGTAAGTTCAGCTTTAGTTACAAAAACCTGAAGGGAAAGTCTCATTAATTACCAATTTGTTCTGTGCTAGCCAGGCTCTTGAACCTTGACTGGCACCAAATGATGTCAAGGGCTATTTTGGGCAATTCAGAACAAAAACCCAATTCAGGAAGCTTGAGCCAGGAGCAGGTTCTATCTGCAAATATAAGATGAACCTGGAAATTAGCACATGGACTTAATCAGCCTTTTCAGTGATGGCTCTGTTTAGGGTCTAGCCCTTAGGAAGTCTAGAAAGAAATCACTGACTTGAAATAGGAACCATTTTTGTTGGATGAAACATCTTCTAAGGGCTGGAACTAAGCCCAAATCCTGGTTCCACTATCTACCCTGGGTACAGAATTTAGCAGAAACCACTTATCCTGTCTGCAATCTTTCACAAACTTCTAAAAACTGCAGAGGCTCATGAGGGAAGTTCACTATTTAAAGTCATATCAGTCATCACTTCCTCCAAGCACGAAGCTACTTGAGGGTGTTGCAATTAATGCAGTGATGGATTAGAGAAGGTAATTTTGCAACCCTACTTACAGAAAGTCAGCTTGCTCAAGCTCTTGTGGAAGGCAGTGCAGCACAAGTTTGTCAGCTCCCAGCTAAAAGCCCAGAAGAGGCCAGATCTTATGCCTTGAACTTGTTTTAGACACAGATCAAAAGAAAGCCTATGTTTACCAATTTTCACATGACAGTCTTAGAGGTCTCTGAAGTTCTACTGAACTCCCACTGGTGGTCGCACAGAGCTTCAGAGCTTGGCACATCTGCTCCCAAGGAAGCCTTTACCAGCATCCCAACCAAGAGACATCTCCAGCACCTTGCAAGGCAGCTGTACAGCGCTTCACCGGCCTGGCAAGTTCTCCTTGAATCTTTGACATTATTCCAGTATTACAGGCTAGGTGGCAAAGACAATACCTGCTTCCCACCGTGATCCAGCCTCCAGTTGCACACCCACTCAGTTTTGGGCTACGGACACCCTGGACAACGTTCCTGCATACCTTCACTTCTACTTTGCAGCAGCTCTGAACAATTGAAGCACATATACTTCATATGCTACATTTAAATATCCCTGACTGATTGGAAGGACATGTTTTCCAAAATCTCAGTGAACAGGGTTTGAGGAGATCTCTGTGGCACACACTGGAAATGAGGCAAGAGCTGCACTTCTGCTACGCACCAGGACTCCGGGTTTTTGTGTCAGCTCATCCAGCTCCCTCACCTCTAACATCCAGAGCAAGCAAGCTCCAAACACTACCTTTAAAGAGGTAGACTTGTTCAAACACTTACCTGGCAGGTGGAGAAGGACTCCACCCATCTAGTTCCCCAGAGGAGGAACCCATGCTGGTCTCTAACCAGGAATCGTGCCATTTGGAAGCTCAGTGGTATTATAATACAGAGAAGTTGCAATGCGCATCACTCAAGACCACCTACTCCCAGTAAACCTGTTTCAAAGGCTAACTCCCTTGTGAAATACTTGATTTACTCCATGAACTCACAACCCAGAGTTGATTCACGTACTGCTCCTGTGGGCAAAATGCCCTCCCCTTAGGGCTGAGGATATGCTGCCTAGCACCTCACCGTATCTGTCCCTTTAAAAAAGTGATGGAAGAGGGAGTGAGGCTGTGCAGCTCCAGGATCAAATATAAACCAGACAGTCACTTGCCAGACAGGCTGTAGTCTCAAAGACTGAAGACTGGTTGTAGCCTTGCCACCACCACAGCTTTCCACAGGGTTCTGCCAGCATCCTGCTCTTCAGATCAAGGGCAGTCCCAGCATCAGAATCAACCTTTTCCAGCTGCAGCAGGTGACTGTGCTCAGTCCAGTCACACACTAACAAGAGTAACCTCACAGTTAAGTCAGATGCAAATCACTCCCTTAATACAGAAAGAGGCTGTGAGGAGCCTTCCAAGTCAGAAAATCCCATAGCACAGATCCAGTTTCACCAGTTGATACATTCAGACAGGCTCAGAACCAGCTCCCATACACTCCAGCAGCATTTGGTCCATTCAGAGCCAGGGGATTCCTCCCATGTCCCACCATAGTGAAGCAGATTTCCACACTGCATGTGAGGGATTTTCAGAGCACTAACATGCAGAATTCCCCTGCATTAGAAGTAAGCTAGTAATAAAAGTCAGATTTCTAATTAGATACCACTGGTTACCATCACAGCAAGCATGAAAGTCCATTTAGGACAAGAACTTACATCTGGAGCCTTTTAAAACTAATTATTATCAAATGGGCTGCCCTCTGCAGTAGTCAGGTCTCCCTGGGAGCAGACAGGCACCAATTCACCAACATCTATTCATCCCTGAGCAGACTGTTCTTAAAAGGCTGGAGAAATGTTAGAGGTGACATCCAGGTCAAGTACAGTCCTTGCTTTGCCATGCCAGAAACCCAGGAACTTCCAAAGAATCAGGCTGGTTCCCACAGGTTGGCCCCACCCCCTCCCACCCCACCACATTTAACAGCTGCACCTCACATTACAGAAATGGATCCTCTCGGAAAAACCCTGCTGCTCTGCCCAGGTGCATCTGTCCAGAACAGACAAGATGCATTAGGGGAACTGTACTGGAGCCTATGCAAATTCCCATCACACTGGCTGAAGCCTGTTCCCCAGTGAAAACCAGAGGGGTAAACAGCAAAGCTGCAGACTCTGAACCCTTCAGTGAGTCACCTGTTTCAGGATTAAGGACAGCTTTTTGTTCTTCCATAATGTAATGAAAAGGTGTGGGGATTGCCACCAGGCCTGGCACTGTCAGGCCACAGCACTATCAAAAATTCTCCAAGACTGGCAGGCCTTTTACTCTTGGGTCAGTACATGTGAGAACTTAAAAAAAACACCAGCTCCTTGAGACGTTGCTGTAATAGTAGCAGTCCAAGGAAAATAAAGGACCTACCAGTCAACTGTCCAAGATCTGCTTCAATTGGCACTCTGGATTGTCTGACACAGCACATAGAGCTCTTTGATTTTGTAAGTATGGTAAAGCACTTACACCATGGAGCACAGTCCTTCTGCAAGCAGCAAAGTCCATCCAGCCCCTTGTTATGTATCTTTACCATCATAGAGGCTCCCTCCCAACACCTCAAAGGTGACCAATTTCACAAACCGGGTGAGACCAGTGTATTCCGGGTACTGACTGGCAGAGCAGTGTGTTACACCACTGAGCAAGACCCCTTCCCAACCAGCAGGTCTCAGGGGAGCTCAGAGCACTCAACAGCACCCAGAGCTCTGCTGCCCCATTGCTGCAGCATGGGACAGCCCAGGTCCCCTGCCTGCACCCAGCAGACACTCCTGTGGCCAGAGCAGCCTGGCCCAAAGCCTCATGCTCACAGGATTCACAATCAAAAGGAAGTGAGAGCAGCCACTTATGCCTCCCTGAAGAAGCACACACTGCTACAAACCATTGCTTCAAGGAATACCCAACAGCTCAGTCAGGCTGGGACATTGTTCACCTTGCAATGTCCGCGTGCAACCAGTCAGGCTCTGGAGATGGAAGAGGCCAGTTCTAGGAAGGAAAAGAGGAAGCTGACCAAGAGGTCCTGAGGCAGCTGCCATCCACGTTCACTGCTGCTCCCAATGTTCCCACCAAAGGGGAAGTACCTGCAGGCTGTGTAGTGACTCCAGGGTGACACGTGATCCATCACAAAGCCACAGTAAAATCTGCAGTACAACTGCTTAAAGCCACATTCTGCAGAACCAGTGGTTTATACTGTCGATCCATCTCATTTGACATTCCCAAGACTGGCACTTACTGAGAGGAAATGATGCCCTTCTCTCGTTGAGATGCCTTCTCTCATTCTCAAGCCATAGAAATATCTCCTACCCTACTTCTGTTACAATGCTTAGGTCTTAGCCATCCACTACTTTGCCTGCTGTTAAGGACAAAGGCTTAAGCTAATCTCTAATGCAGACAGTCTGGTAGCTCACACACCTGCCCACATCACAAGCACCCTCATGTGGAGCAGAGAATTACCTTGAGCTGCACTCCACCATTTCATTCTTACCTGCAAGCAGCTCTCCTGTTCCACCTCCCCACCTCTCAGATAGTATTTTGGGAAGCACAGGTGCCATTTGCCTTTGAAGATGCAAGTTGTTTATAGTCATGATGCCTTCCAGAATCAGACTATGCAGGGCTGTCAGCTGCACCAAGCTACATGTTCCGAGCCAGCTATTTCACCATGGAGGTCCCTTTAAAGTCAACCAACTGCTAATTCTAGCAGTTGAATACCTAGAATACCTAAAGCCCTCATTTAAAAGAAAAGTACTATTTCACTGGCTCTGCAGCAAAAATGAGAATACACAGAACTAATTTAACCCTGCTGGTTAAAGGTCTCTTCATGAGGAATCTTCCAGCTGCTTGGCAGTGCAGCAGGTATTGAAGGCACCAAATGCCCAGCTGGAGTTCAGGCCTAAGGACAACTCCTCTCACCATGGAGGGCAGAGTGAGCACAGCTTTGCACAGAGCACCAGCAGACACAGAACCAGACAGCTCTGCCCAACACCACACTTGTCCATTCTGTTGCACTCAAATCACATGAAAAAGCTACAATAATTTAATCACTCAACAGCACCTGACCCTGAGCCACCACATTTCACACATGGGAAACAAGGAACTGCAGCAATGAGAACAAGTTGTAATCTGCAAATAACCAGACAGGCTGAAAGATGGCCAAGGTCACAGCAGCCTGCTTTTGTCTCTTGCAGACCAGAACAAGTTCTGCTATCTATTTACCATCAGTAAGTAATGCTCACATATCACACAGGACTGCTCCAAGTCACTTGTTTTCACATCAAACTAGCCTGGACAGTACAGAACCTGAACATGTTTACTAGAAACACATCTTGGAACTACAAGCTCTACAAGAATGTGATCTTTAGATACAGCATGAGTCAGACATGATCACTGCACTAATTAACACCGATCCAGGACAATTTTAGAGTTTTTACACTGCTTGTCCACACAGATTTAGCTCCTTACTTCAAAATTAGGGTGGTTTTTCTAACCACTAGCATCAGAACATGCTGTGATGCCACATGCCTGTAACAAAAGCTACACAACACTCCAAGTTTTAGTTTATCCTACATTGACACATCCGCCATATTGCCTTAAAAATACAAACTGCTTCACTGAACAGTCACATCTAAGAAACAATTTCCCATCAGCAGTATCTACAACCTGTTGTCCAGTACCTGAACCCATCAGTGGCCTTGGCAAGAGCATCTGCATGGCTCAGACATGCTAGCATTACTGAGTATCACTGAGATCGGGAAAGACCTCTGAGCTCAATGAATCCAGGACTACCTGACACAGATTCCACATCAAGGACCTCTCACAAACCAGCTGCAACACGACAGATACCAAACCTTCATCAATACAGCCTATGCACTGACTCTGCATTCCCCTACTCAAACCTTCCCCCTGCAATCCCACAGCACCATGCTGTCATGCTGCAGCTTTTAGGAAAGGCTTCCCTGCTGGTTCAGACACGCCAGCATCACCCCAAATTCCTGTTAAAACGCTGACTCAAGTCCACATCCCTCACTGATATTTCAGCTGAAGCACACTCACACGACACAAACCTGGTGTCTAAAGCCATACAGCCATGTTCTTTTGCTTCTAAAAATCCATTCTGCAAGAGGAAACCAGCAACTCCTTCCTTGGAAATTTAGGACCATTTTGCAAAATGCAGTGAACTGCTGACTATTTTTTCCCAACAAGTAACTAGGTCTTAGTTTCTTTCTCCATTATCTTCAGTGGCCAAGGGGCAGATAGGTCTGCAGTCCCAATTCTGGCTCCTACAGCATTTCAACCATTGAGTTTTCAAGAAAATTCTTACCTGTCAAGCAAGAGTACAACATCTGAAATCCAAGGTGGCAGGCCACTGACTGCCCTCAGCACAGACATACACATCCCACCACCAGGTACAAACCAAGCAAGACCAAACACAGCCAATCAAGCTTTTGTTTTATCAAAAATTAAAGTCACAAACATCGCTGGTGTGGAACCAGTCCATGATACCCACACCAGCATAGCTAGACAGCTTCCTCTCAAACACTAGTTTTAATCCACTGTCCACTTGGCTCTTTGTATGATTTCATCTCCCACACTCATCAATCAAGAGCAGCTTCCCCAAATCCCTCCAGCAGACCCAGCCACCATCTCAGAAGCCATATTAACACAATGAGATCCCAAGCACCTCAACAGCACTTAGACAGCTTGAGCTATAATCAATTCAATACCAGAAGGGAGCCAAATGAGGTGGGAGATGAAAACCAGTCAGTATGTTCACATCTGTGGAGACATCGGCTAAGCCTTCAGAGGGGAAAGTCCGATTGACTCCTAACTCTTTTATTCCCAATTACTGTGACACCTGCATTTGGGAAAAAAACAGCTGAAGCCTTTCCTATGTTACATCCCAAAGGAAACAGCAGGTTCACACCCATCAGGAACCAGCGAACGGTGTGCAGGAACAGCATTCACCTTCTGCAGGAGGTTTAACAAGGCTCTGAGAGACAAGACATTAACGGATGGTGCTTCTGGTGTAAACCAGAATTCATGGTCCCGACATCTGTGCTCCTCCAGTGGGAAGAGCGGTGCCGCAGGATGACCCAATTTACACCGCACCGAGCTGCTCGCTGCCTGGAGACGCAGAGGGAGGGCCATGGAGCAGGGCTTTCCCCGTGCCCGGCACCCCCGTTCCACGGGGCAGCTCAGGAGCCCGTCTACTAACGGCTCCAAGGCGGACTGCCCCGCCAAACGACCGCACGTTTATGTTTAATCCCGTTAAAAACCGCTCTTGCGTTAGCCGGGGAATGCTTTAAACACCAACCACGTCCGATTCACAGGGGGAGAAGCGCCGCCGCTGCGGAGGCCAGGACAGACAGAGCCCCGGGGACACGACACCCTCCCCCGCCACCGCGGGGCCACCGGGGAGACCCCGGCCCGCGGCTGCCCGGGGGAACGGGGGAGGGGAGCACGGCCCGGGCGGCGCCGCCGCAGTCACGTGGCCCCGGGGGCTCCGCCGGCGGTGACGTCACCGGCAAGGACCCTTCGCTGCCCCGAGAGCCCGGATGGAGCGGGGGAGAGGGGGGGTGCCCCCGGGCCCGAAGAATTCCAGTCCCCGCCGCCGATGGCACCCCACCGGGGCAGGGGAGTGACGA
>WAAG01075552.1:0-35404 GCA_013390105.1 Tichodroma muraria | reverse complement strand
GTTGTCGCGTCAGTGTGGCGCGTCTGTGTGTCGTGTCCCTGTCCTGTGTGTCGTGTCCCTTTGTCGTGTCCGTGTGTCGTGTCCCTGTCCTGTGTGTCGTGTCCCCGTGTCATGTCCCCGTGTAATGTCCGTGTGTCGTGTCCCTGCAGCACCACCCGGGCTGTGTCCCCGTTACGTGACCTCAGGACGCGGCTTCTGCCACCCAGCCCCGTGTCCGTGTACCCATGGTCCGGTGCCGCATCCCGCATGATGCATCCCATGTGTCATGTACCATGTTCTGTGTGCCGTGCCCCTGGTGCCACATCCCGTGTCCCATGTGCCGTGACCCCGGTGCCATTTCCTGGAAGGGTGGCTGGTGCCATTCTGTTACCCAGGATTTGGGGGTTCATTAACAGTTCCTGCTGCCACCAATCTGGCTATCCCAGATTTGTGGACTGTTTCCATGTCCCAAAACACCAGATCTCTTAGTTACTCAAGGGCCATCTGCCTTTTCCCCCATGTTGCCACTTTTCTGGACACCTCAGCCTTGTCAGAGCTCACAGGGAAGCTGAGGACAGGATTTACTTTGGCAAATTCCTTGCTGCTGCTTGAGCGCACATAGGGCCCTGGCACTGCAGAGGGCAGAGGTGGCTGGCATGTGCTGGGGACTGGCATCAGGGCATGCTGGTTCTGAGGGAGGCTGCCTTGTCACCAGGTCTTCGTGGGGACATCGAGCACATGGACCATGACAGGGCTTGGCTGGAGGCACAGAGAGGAGGAGCGGGCTGGGGGTCAGAGCCACAGAGGGGGACTCTGTCCTGAGCCCGGGCAGAGGTGGGTGCAGGGGCTGTGTGTCCCATGTGTTGAGCACACTGCCACTCTCACCACCAGCACTGCCACTGGCACTGTCACCAGCAGTGCCATCACTGCCACCAGCAGTGCCATCACTGCCATCACCAGCACCAATGCCACCCCTGCCACCAGTATCCCCACTGCCACGATCATAACTGCCCCCAGCAGCACAATCATCATCACTGCCACCACCATCACCACCCCCAACCGCTGCTTTTCCACTCTGGGACTTATTCTTTGTCAGTGATCATCATCATCATCATCATTGTTGTCCTCACTGTGGTAGTGGCTGTTACTGCTAGCAGTGTTCCCAGCGGCTCAAATTAACCCTTCACTGTCACAGGGACAATCCCTGCCTCTAGGGTCAAGAGCAATTGGTCAAGAGAATTTTTCACCCCTCAGGCCACTGGCAGCACCGGCAGTTGTTCACCAGACCTGGGCAGGTGAAGGGCGATGGTACCTCATCTACCCTGGTGCTCAGGCCTGTGCCCTCCTGGTGCACCCCAGGGCTGGGTCTGGCCATGCTACCACCAGCCCTCCCCTGGTTGGGCATCTCTCCCAACACTGTGCCTGGCCTAGCTGTGGTGAGGGGACCCTGCAGGGCGCAGAGCCCAGGCAGAAAGTGGCATGAGCACTGGCTGGCAGGGATGAGCCCAGACATCTGCCCCATGGAATTTATCCATGGGTGATGGATGCTGTCATGTTGGGCAAGAGCTTCAAAGCCCTAAGGACGCTGCCAGACTGGAGGCACACCAGCATTGATATTTAGAGCAGGGACCCAGGGCCCAGGGTGGATTTTAGGGGCCTCTGGAGGATGTTCTCTCTTCCCCCTGTTTCTGCACCCGCTGCCTCCCTGTGCCTCTCCCGGGTGCCGGTGCCGGCGGGGCGGCTCCACAGCCGCACACACCATGATGCTGCTGCCCCTGTGCCGGCCCCGGCCCAGCTGCCCCGGCTGTCTGGCGGCTTCCCACAGGGCATCCGGCCCCATCTGCCGGCCATCCTGGCCAACAAAGAGCCTCCTTGTAGCTGCGCTCACGAGTTGTGGAGGTGGTGACGCTTTGGGGGATGCCGTGTCCCCGGCCAGGCTGAGCATCCGGCCCGAGGGCCGAGCTTCCCTCCCTCCACCCTTTGGAACTGCGGGGTGCTGGGAGTCTCCTTAGCCGTGCGTTGTGGTCAAGCACCTTGAGGAAAGCTCTCTCCTCCTTCCTTCTCCTCCTCCCACGCTCTTCATTTGGGACTCACTCAATGACTCTGGGTCTCAGTTGTCCAGCACTAAAGGTCCAAGAAATTGTTTGGGGTTCACCTGAAATTGCTGATTCACAGCAAGGATATTTTTTTAAGCTCTTGGCCACAAAATTTCCTTTCAAAACATTACCTTTCACATTTTCCCTGCAGCATGTATTTATTCAGCCTCCTCCTACCCAGGTGGAGCCATGGAGGTCATGGTGGAGTCATGGAGGTCATGGTGGAGTCAGCGTGGTTCACATTCTGGTGCCAACACTCTTAAGGATTTGCACTGAGGGAAGGGCTGGGTGCTGGAAACGAGAGCATCCACCTCCTTTCACCCACCCAGGACTGCCCAGTCCTCCTCACTCTGTGCACACCACCCTGGACTGACCAGGCCAGTGGAAGGACCATATAAGCATCCTCCTGAGATGCCCGTGGAGCCACACTGGCGGCCCAGGTGTGGCTGTGGCTGGAGTGAGTGGACACAAGGATGCACAAAGCCCATGTGGGCCAGAGGAGGGGAAGGACTATTTGCATACCAGTGACAGCATGTGTGACCTCACCCGGTGCAGGGGTATTTCTTCCTCGGGGAAAGAGGCAAACACAACATCAGAGGCAAGGAGCCAGAGCCTGGACACAGAGGAACCCAAATTCCTGTTCCCACAGCAACCAGCACTCACCCGCCCTGGCGCCAGGCTGGCACCAACACACCCACATTCGCCAGGGGGATGTGAGGGTGGCACCTCCACTTCTGCCTTTTCCTTTTGAGTTGGATTCACCACACTGCATGGCACGGCACCAAACCAAACCAAACCCAGCCCGAGAGGTATTTTGGGCTGCTGTTCCCATGCCAAGGAAGGAGCAGGGGATGAGGTGGGCTTTGCAGCAGGTGCAGGCGATAGGTGCCACCATCTTTTGGGGGACATTTTCTGAGTGGCCTCATGGCAGATGACTCTCCTGCTGCCCTGGGCCTTGTCTGTGCATGGACCAAACATCCTGGAGAGCAATTTCAGAGGGCACCAGCTTCTGTCAGCTGCTTCCAGTGAGCAGGAGCTGCTCCATGCTGACGTATGGGACTCCAGGGCTGCTGACCTGCCCTGATCCAGCTGTTTTTTGGCAACTTGGAGAGCTGTATACCAGGGGATCTGTTTCTAAAAGCCATGGCAATGCTGGCGATTTTGCCCATGTCATGAAGCAAGGTAGAAAGAGTCTGGAAAGCCAGCTGGGAGCACCCTACCCCTCCAGGTCTGGTACAGAGGTGCCAGCATAGAGTTGCACTGTTGCAGGACAGAGGTGCTTTGGCAGGGAATGCTCTGGCCTCCTGGGTGCCACAGGGGAATTTGATGTTAAGGTGTGAAAAATGCAGCTCAGCTCAGGACAAGTCCAGATGGGCTTTCACTCTGGAGGTCTGATAGATTCAGTGGAGCTGAGCTGGTGCTGGGGTTGGGAATGAGAAATGCAGGTCTGGCAGTGGATGCATTGCCCTCGGCCTCGGCAGCGAGCACTGGCAAGCCACGGAGCAAACCCGTGGAGCATTTCCTCATTCAGTGTCCCACTGAAATCCCAGGGCAGGAGTCACCACGGGCCTCGGGGCCATCCCGGGCTCCTCCTCCCTCCCTGAGTCAGGACTTTGGGCCATTTGCAAATGGTCCAGTTTGGCTCTATTTTCTCTTAATTAACTGATGCCCACCCTGAGCTGTTAACTCTTACCTGGGATTTTTCCCGGTGCTGGACTTCCTGATGAGGCAATCAGGGGCCTATGATCCTATCCTATCCTATCCTATCCTATCCTATCCTATCCTATCCTATCCTATCCTATCCTATCCTATCCTATCCTATCCTATCCTATCCTATCCTATCCTGTCCTGTCCTGTCCTGTCCTGTCCTGTCCTGTCCTGTCCCCATTTACCTTGAATCCCTTTCCCTTCTCATCTCTCTGTCCAGGACTTTCCTATTCTATATAAACCCTCTGATCTTCCCCTTTTCCACACCATGCTTCTGTGTGAGTGCAGCTGGGAAAACATCCATGTTCCTACAGTTTCTTCAGCTCCTGGGAATGGTGTGGAGAGAAGCTGTTTTTTATCTGCCATCCTTTTCCTGAAATGCCATGTCAGGGCCCTCTCCAGGACCACACACTGTGTGGGGCTGGTCTTCATCCTTCCTTCCACAGGGCATCCATGCTGGCTCCCCACACTCAGCTGGCAGCACGGATCAGCCAGGGCTTCCCACGAGGAGGTTCTGTCCATGGTTTGAAAATAGCATTTATTTGCTCTGGGTTACCATAGTTACTGGTGGAAGTCGTGTGGCTCCTGCTTCTGGGTTGGGAGATTCTCTCCATTGTGGCATCACTGTCTGGTTCCACCTCCACCCATAGAAAAAGCAGGAATTTCTTGGGCATTGGGTGGGCTCTGCATGGGATGCCCCCTTCCCCCTTGGCACCCTTCAGCAACCCACTGGCTGCACCTGCAGTGCTGTCATGGATTTTCAGTCCCCAGTCACAAGGTTTCTTTTCTAGGAGGAGCCAATGTGGTTTTCCTGGCATGGAGCTTGACCCTACCCTGCATCTTGGAGCTCTTGGAAGCAGACACTGAGCCAGCACACCAGTTTCCCACCACACCCCACCCCTGGTTCTTGGGCAGCTGGTCTGCAAATGGGAGCCTGGAATAGCTGAGATATCCTGCAGAGGCAATGTTGGAGACAGAATTCTTGGTGAGATGGGGATGCAGGCTGGGAAGGGTGCTGTGTGGCTGGGAGCCACGTGTGGGCTATGTTCCAGGGTCCCTGCAGAGACCCAGGGAAGCACAAACCCAGTGCTGGGGTTAGCCTGGCACTGGAGCCTTTCAGCCATGGGTTCCTCCTGCCTGAGGCTTGTGGGTGCAGGCAGTATTTGTTATCTTTCCACTGCCATGGCAGACACCACCCCACAGAGAGGGCCTGAAGCCAGCCTGGGATGCCACGGGGACTCTCATGCCTGTGGATATTCTCCTGCTTCCCTGGCACCACTGAAACTGCAGGAAAAACAAAAACCCTCCAATAACATTTTTATGTTAGAGTCAAGGCATTACTTTATTATCTGGCCAGGATATTGTTCTGGCCAGGATGTACGACAGAAATCATCCACACGTAGCCCAGGTGTGCAGAGAGAATCATTTCATGACATATGGTTTTACAAGATTTTCCCCAAACTTTATACAGTCAAACCCCATAGAGATGCACTGTTTCAAAGTTCATTGGTCCAGAGTTGAGTAACCCCCAGTATTCTGTTTCCCATTGGATCCGAACCTCCTCGCCTCCGATGTTAATTAGATCCTCATTCTTCCATTTTTTTACAAGTCCTTTCAGGAGGAGACATCTCCAACTCTGCCAGAGGGAGAGTCTGGGGTAGATGTTCGCAGATGGCTGCTGATGTTCTGCTGATGTTCTTTTGATGGCCTGTTATCTTTCTGGGTATCTGTGGGCTGCTCCCAGTCTGTTGGTGTGTTCAGCCCATCAGGCCTCACCTAGAGAAACAATGTCCTGGAAAGAAGCTTCAGTTCCCTTCCCCGGGGCAAAGGTGAACAAACCTGGCTAAACTTATATAAAAATATTTTTTTTAACTGGTATGTTTTCCAACACTGGGAGCTGCCCTGGAGAGAGGACCCATGTTCCATGGGAACAGGATGTGACAGGACAAATCCAGGCCCAGGGTGCTACAAACTTTTTGAGGATGGAGCTGCTGGCAGATGCTGAGAATAGGCAGCCACAGGGCACCAAGGAAGGGAAGGATGATTTTGAGTCATTACACTCAGTTTTGGGGGGAAAATCCGGGTTGGTGAGGGCAGAAACTTTCTGCTGCCTGGGTGGGAGCTGTTTCAGAACCATGTGCTGGGCTGCTCCCAGTGTGTCCTGTTTCACTGAGGTGGAACAGTGCCATGGCTCTGCCCCCACAAGCTGCATGGCCCTAGCAGGTAGGGAGACAAACCCTTGGCTGGCTGGCAGAGCAACTCCTTCCTGCAGAGCTGCTGAGCATGAGGTGCTGAGGAGCCACTGCCCGAGATGCATCAGGGCAGGAGTCTCTTTCTCTTCTCTTCTCTTCTCTTCTCTTCTCTTCTCTTCTCTTCTCTTCTCTTCTCTTCTCTTCTCTTCTCTTCTCTTCTCTTCTCTTCTCTTCTCTCTCCCTGCCTCCCTCACTGCCTGGCTCAGCTCGTATCGAGTCCTCACTACCAATCAGCAAATTAAATTCAATCCCTCTGGCACTTCCCAGGTACTCCTACACAGCTGCTGTGCTTGGGCTCCTCCAGCCTTGGCTCCTGCTCTCTGATGGAGCACCACCTCTGGCACGCTGCCATGCCGTGCTGCCGGCCTCTCCTCCGGGATTCCCATGCCTGTGGACTCCTCAAGGACTAGATGTGAGACTGAGAAGGTGTTGGTGCCAGTGGCAGCTCAGTGGCAGCTGTCCGGGAGCCCCTGAAGCTCCTGTCCTCTGCAGCTCATGGGTGAGGCATCCTCTACAGGCAGTGGGCCCCCACCTCCCACTCCCCTTCTTTACACATTCTCTATTGGGCTTGACTAATACACTCTAGAAATATATTTTTGACTGAGTGAAGAAATTTGCCAAAACAGAGTCAGGTTGTCCCCAACAACTTTTCTGTGCATGGGTTGGGGCGACCAGTTTTTCTGCAGATGTGTTTGTGGGTGTGGGTGCTGGCACTGCTCAGGCTCACTCTGCTTGGCCAGGGGGGCCACGGGAGCTGTGCTCTGGCCCCTGGTAGCCCCCGTTAGGTCACATCCCACGGCCTTACCTCCCTGCCTCGCTATCGGGCAAAGGATGCGGCAGCCGGTGCCTTTCCTGGCCACGTCCCTGCTGCCCAGGACCATTCAACCTAAAATGCTGTGGGTGAGCCAACTTAACCAACACTCGGTTATCCCTTTGTTTGAGGAAAGACAAACTGAAAGGCGGAAGGGATGTGTTTCCTTTGTTATGGTTATTCCCCTCTCAGGCTGTTGTTTCTTTGCTCGGTTTGCTGGGGAAAATCGAGCCCTGGCTGCCCCTGGAGCTGCTGCAGAGCAAAAAGGCACGAGACCATTTTGTTTTGAGAGAAATTTTTGTGTTTCCTGGTTTTGGCATCTCCCTTGCAGGCAGTTCCTCTCCTTCAACCCCCACTGTGAAACGTCCCGCCAGTGGCAAGAGGACAGTTGGCTAATCACGGGCTCGAGGTGCCATCTGCCCATCCGAGCCCCACCCGGGGCGGGCGGCCCGCGGCTCCCGCTGGCGGCTGCGGGAACCGGCGCCGGTTTTTCAGAAGCACGGGCATCTCGTCTGGAACGAGCAAGTTGGGAAGAAGAAGGACTACAAGAATGCAGAGAAAGCTGCGGCAGTGGGAGGGAGTATCTGTTCCTCTTGGGTTGGAAGAAATGCTCACCCGAACCCAAAATTCATATCTTGAGACCGGGTGTGCTGGTCTGAGCTCTCAGGGTCTGCCTTCTCCTCTAAGCCTCTGGAGACAAAAGTGCTGCAGCCAGGGACATACTCAGCCCCAGAAGATGGCATTTCAGAGCTGCCTTGGCAGGAGAGAGAAGAAAAACCCGCAGATTTCACCACCAGTCCAGTCCCAAGGCTGGGATTTGTCACACTGCAAAGGAGAGTGAGCCCTGAATGTCTCTGGCTGCTGCAGCCAGGAAAAGTGGAGACAGACCCATGTGGGACCACAGTCTGGGGCTGTTTCACCTCTTTCCTGTGTGCCAGAGGCTGATTGGGATTTCCTCTGCCCACATTCATCATTGACCTCCATCACGCCTTGTCAAAGATTGCCTTATTCAGACCTGTCCTAGCAAAGAGAACACACCACGGGGAAATTCAGAGACCCCAAAGGCTCCAGTTCAAGTTTTCAGTAGACTGGGGGGCAGCTGGTTGCCCGCAGGCTCCTGCTGGCCATTTACATTTGTGTTATAGGTGCATCCCAGGCCTCTGCCCATGGCCACCACTGCTGGCAGATGTGCTGCCCTCGGGGCTGAAATACCCAAGAAAGATGATATTTGATAGAAGAAATTACTGTGTGCCATGGACCTGCTGACCTCAATGTCATCAAAGCAGCAGATCTGCATA
Organism: Tichodroma muraria; assembly: GCA_013390105.1. Lineage (NCBI taxonomy): Eukaryota > Metazoa > Chordata > Aves > Passeriformes > Sittidae > Tichodroma > Tichodroma muraria. The sequence goes on along the minus strand of WAAG01075552.1, from coordinate 27,261 downwards.
ATGACCCCAGGGTTTCCAAAGCCCAGTTCTCTGTTTTCTAGTGCTTTTTAGGTTGCCCATCCATCATGAAACTGTTTAGGTTGGAAAAGACAGCTGAGATCATTGAATCCACGCATTACCCTAACTCGGCCAAGGCCACCATTAAACCATGTCCCCAAATACCCTAAGCCTACTTGTTTCTTGAACGCTTTTAGGAATAGTGATTCCATCACTACCTAGGCAGCTGTGCCAGCACCCAGCCACCCTTTCCATGGGGAAATTTTCCCTAATATCCAATCTGGACTTCCCCTGGCACAGCTTGAGGCTGTTTCCCCTTGTCCTGTCCCTGTTCTGTCAGAGCAGAGCCTGACCCCCCCAGCTGTCCCTTCCAGTCAGGGAGTTGTGCAGAGTCAAAAGGGCCCCCCTGAGCCTCCTTTTCTCCAGGCTGAGCCCCTTCCCAGCTCCCTCAGCTGCTCCTGGGGCTCCAGCCCCTTCCCCAGCTCCATTCGCTTACCTGGACACACTCCAGCCCCTCAGTGTCCTTCCTGTCATGAGGGGCCCAGAACTGCCCCCAGGACTGGAGGTGCCCCAGCAGTGCCCAGCACAGGGGATAGTCCCTGCCCTGGGCCTGTGGCCACACCATGGCTGGTACAGGCCAGGTGTCACTGGCCACTGTTGACCACAAGCAGCTGTCATGGGCTCTGCAGGCATTGCCTACTGCAGAGGCAGCTTCAGTTTGGGCTCCTTGCTGGGGCAGAGCCATGGCTGCATTAATCACTGAGTCTTGGAGAAGACACAGCCAAGATGGCAAAGTTCAGTGGCTGCAGATGAAAAGGGCAAGAGTGTTTGCAGATGACAGAAGATCATACAGGAATGTTGGCTCAGAAAAGGGGAAGAGGGAGAGAAGACTCAGTGGAAAGATGTGGGGGAGATATGAAAACAATTGGTTCCTCTTTCTACCATATCCCCTAAGTACAGCACAGAAATTAAAGGGCAGCATATGTTAAACAGATTAAAAGAAGTTGATTTTATATATTTTATTTATTAGTTCAGAAATTTTAGGCATTGTTCAGAAAGCCAGAGGTAAGGACAGACATGGCATGGAGCCCAAGGAACAATAAAAGTGACAATCAAGCACTGTGTTTTCCAGCACTGCTTTGAGGGTTTAAAAGAACGAGATTTTACAGTGGGCATAAAACCAGCTTTTTGATTCCTATTGGGAAAGGGGGAAACACCATCACCTTTAGTCCCTGATGGAAACTGGAGACAGCTGGGATGAGTGCTGCTGCACAATGTCCTCACAGCCTGGTCCTGCACTGGACTCTCCTCTTCCAAAGACTCTCCCCAGAGTGAGAAAGCGGCTGGACACTCTTGGTGTGTGCTGGGAAAGGGAGGACACATCCCCTTAACACAGGGGGACTGTGATTAGGTTGCAGCCCTGTATCTAAGATCAGGACTGTGAGCCTCCACCCAGCCAAACATCTCAACCAAATCTCGGTTTGGTCCCTCCTCCATCTTTCCTCCAGGATACACAAAGCTCTGTCCTCACCCATCCCTCACACACAGCTGGCACCAGGCTGGCTAAGCCCAGGGGCAAGGGATGGCCTGCACAGTCCCAGGCCTTTCCAAGGAACAGCCATTTCTTCCACAGAGAGATTTTTTCCCATCAGCTGACACAGTCAGGATCACACGGGGAAAATGAGCTCACGAATAGAAATAGTTATTTCAGAACGCCCATACGTGTGCATTAGTAATATCTGCTGAGGCACTGGCTCACCCCAGCTACCGCTCATTCCCTGGGCACTTCTCATCCTTGCGGTCCAGCCCTCCCTCCCCATTTCCATGCTTGCAGGAAAACTCCCAAGTGCTGCAGCAGGCCTTGGATGGAGATCTCTGCATCTCACTGGGAACTGCAGGCTCAGAGCTCCTGCCTGGTGCTGCTGGGTGGGAGGCGGCAGCTCTGTGTGCTGGATCTCATCAGGCAGCCCTGGGGATGGCACAGCCTGCAGGAAGGGCAGCAGGTAACGTTTGGGATTGGGACACAGGGATTTTTGGCCCCCAAGGACTTTCAGGACAGATCCTTCCGTGGCCGTTTGGTGACAGTGAGGGACCAGCAGCAGGGAGGATGGGCTCAGGACAAGGTCCTTTGGAGAACACCAGGGTTGTTTGGGGCCAGGGCAGGGCTGCTCCACAGGGGACAGTGGCTGGCTCCAGGCATCAAGTGGGACCTGTTGGATAATCCCCATTACTGCAGCTTTGGGAGAAGGGAGACCTTGATCCCATGCATAAGGAGGAGCAGAGCTGGTCCCACAGCTTTGGTGTGACCAGGGGGACCAGCATTGCTGTGGCAGTGCCTGGGGCCACAAGGGCTCACTGTTGGGCATCACTGCTCCTGCCCAGAGCAGTGTGTTTCTGCAGAAAACCGCCCAGAAATTCAAAACTTCCGTTTTCCCTCTTCCCTGTGCTTGCAGTGCAGCTCTCCTGCCTGGAGGGATATGTTCATCACCTGCCTTTCATCATCTCTGGTAAGTGGCTTTTCACATGGATTCACATCCCTGGATTTGACATCACCGCCCTTCTGAAAACCTCCCAGGCTGGAGGCCACAGAGCCTGGGAAGGATGAGGACCTTGAGCAGCCATCTCCCAGGCTCTTGTAACCTCTACAAGTTCTCCTCTTCAGTAGGGTGCAGATTAAATATTAAACCCTTAAAAACATCCCCTGCCTGAGAAAACCAGTGTAGAGGACTGAAGGAGTTGACTGGAGTGTACCCTTGTCGTGTGTACAAGGAAACACAGACTCAGCCCCAGCAAGCAGGCTCCAGCCGCCTGAGACCACGGGCGACCACGGCAGAGGTCATGAGCAAACCAGGCCAAAAGCTTCTGCCTGGAGTCTGTTTGTGCTGGTTTATAGGACAAGAGCCTGGCCTTCCACTTCCTTTGGACAGCCCTGGAACCTCTTCTTTGCAAACAGCTCTGGGGACAGCCCAGGAGCTGGGACTGGATCTGACCCAGCTGGAGGTTGCTCTGACCCAGGGAATATGCTGGAGCAAATATCTGCTCCCACCAAGCAGTGGAGTAGCACGTTTCCCTCCTAAACGTGGGCTAGAAACACTCCCCAAGAGACGGGTCTGAGCTGGAGGCGTCTCCAGCACTCAGAGGGCTGAGCACAGTGCAGGCAGCTGGTCTGGAGAGGTGCTCCCACACCTCCTTGGAAAGCTGCCCCTTTCTTTTAACCTGCCTCTACCCCCACCCCAAGGCTCTATCAAACACATTAATAACATTTCCTCAGCGAGTCAGTTATTCCTCCTGTGGTTTCCACTTCTGCAATTTCAAAAATCGGTTCATGAGTCTGTTATTGCTCATTAGGGAAGAAGGCCATCCTGAGAAGACCCACACCCTCAGGAATTCTGGGAGCTGTGGCTCTGCAGTCCTTAAGTTGAACTCAGCAGAACTGCTGAGTTCAGTTTGGGAGCTGGAGTCAACCCTGGGGCACAACCCATGGTGGGCTGCAAGGAAAGCCATGACTCTGGGAAATACTTCACCCCACAAGAGCACAGTATTCTGCAGGAGCTGTGGCTGGTGTTCTGGAGTGCAAGAAAAGCCCATGAACTTGAGAGAGAGGTTATGACTGTTTGTTAGGCAGACCCTTACAGGAGCATCCACAAGTATTTCTGTGAGCTGTGGAACTGCTGAAATCCATTTTCCTCTGGCTTTGTCTGAAGGGTGGGTAACTGGGGGGGATTCTGCTCCCCAGTAGGGTTCCAGCCTCACCACAGCCCTTCCCTGTGGGAAGCAGTGCTGGAGTTCGGTGCCTGGTTCTGTGAAACAGGCAGCCAAACCTGGGGAAATTCAGATCTCGGAGACATTGCTGCCACTTTCCCCAGTAACTTGGTCTGAGTGTGGCCATGGGAAAGTCCTGCAGCATTTTGGTCGTGGAGGCAGGGAGGAGAGGAAGCCCAGCTGCAGCGCTGCACTGGGCCCAAGAGTTATCCCATTGTCCAGCTGAGGGGAGCAGGGGGTGCAGAGTGCTGCCCTACAGAGACACAGCTGCTTGTGGCAAAGCTCTGGGGGTGGCCAAGGACTGATGTAGACATACCCCTGGTGCCAGCTGGCTGCCAGAAGCTGGACTGCAGGGCACCACAGCTCAACAGGAGCCTCACGGCCACCGGCTTTGTGCTGCTGGAGCTGGCACGGCCATGCTCAGGCAGGTATGATTTGCCAAGCAGGAAGTTCATGGATAAGATACCGGCCTGGATGTACACCTGGACCCAGCTCAGCAGTGATAGTTTGTGAAGTTTCAGCCCTAAACCTCCATTGAACAAAACTGGACAAGTTGTTGCTCTGCAGGATTCATAGTGAGCAGCCAACCTTGTTTGAGTTGTGGTCTTTTTGGGCTTGAATTCAGAGCATCATCAAGCTGAGTGTGCCAAGTACGGTGTACTCAGACCCCACAGCAGGTAAGGATGCAAAAGGAAAAATAAAAATGTTCTAGGAGAGGATTGGCTCCCTGCAGCACAGCCAAGAGCTTCACAGAGTGAGGGGGCAAAAGTGGGTCTTCACATAAACCTGGAGAAGTTTAAGGAGGAGGATTTCAGTATGAGGAGGATGTTTAAGGAAGAGGAACAGACTGTGCCCCAGCCACCACCAGTGGGAGAGTTCTGGCTGCAGTCAGCTGGGCTGCTGAGCTGGCACAGCCAATGCTGGTGCTGCTCTGGAACGCTCATGGATCAGGAATGTGTACTCCCAGCCATTTATGGGACAGAGGATCCAGCACCACGCAGGATGGGAGGATGAGGTACTGATCACCGGCTTGCTGGGCTTGCACTTTTCCTCATGGGATCCCAGACCTGCCTCCTTCATCCCCTGGCTGAGGGATCAGGAGGATGAGCCCAGTCAGAAACCCTTCAGTCAATGACACGTGGAGGGCACAGCCATGACTCTGGAGGACATTTAACGATGGAAAGAGAGGTGACTCAACATGCAGGCCATGGACTGAAGTTGTATCAACAATGGGAGGTGCATCTCCGGGTTCAGGATGGTGCCCACAGTCCTGGTGCCTTATCTACCCTTGCCCAGTAGCAGCCAGCAGCAGGTTTGCAAAGCAGGAACAAACACACTCCACTTTTCCCCAGCTGAAGTTTGCACCCAGCTCCACCCAAGAGCTGTTTGTGTGTTCTGAAATCAGTTAGCAGCAGCCTATGTCACCCAAGTACAGACAAGGACTGGAGCCATGACCCTCCCAGAGGCTCAGGCACAGGCTCTGCAGCCCAAAGCAGTGCTTGGGAGGGGCAATAGCAGGGCAGAGCTGGAAACACCCAGTGAGGGGCTTGAAAAGGTAGAAAACCTTTTTAATTTGCTGCCAGAGGCAATGTTGTGCCACAGCTAGTTATAAAACATCTCTCAAGGAAGCAGGTGTCTCTGAGACATTTACATAAAAGCCTGTACAGAAAATCCAGGAACAAAAAGCACAACTGGCAAACATCAGGTTCTTCTCACACTGCAGCAGCAGAGCAAGACACAGCACAGCCTTTTCCAGTTTAGGCTCCTGCAGCTGCTACCAGCCCTGAGACATCATCCAGCACCTTCCCACCACCATGCTTTCTAGGCAGGACACCAAGTTTCTGCTGCCTGATGCAATCAAGCACATTCCACTCTCAGGTCTCAGTCACTGGGTCTACAGCAGCTGTGAGGTCCCAAAACAGCTGCCTGCACTGCTCAGCTCCCTGTGATCCTTGATCCCTCACTTACACCTTCCTGCAGCTAAGCACCTTCATGATTAAGTTTACAGCCTTTAAGGGAGTTGTAAAATTCTGATTTATGGTATTTAAGGCTCAGGTCACCTTCGGAAACCACGCGAAGAAAGCCTTTTTGGATTGCAAGGATGGATTTACTGGTGATGGAGGCCCAGGCCCAGGCTGAGAGGAACCTCTAGTGGCCATGGGCTTCCCGTGCAGCAAACCTCCTGGCAGTGCAGAGCTGGCGAGAGAATCAATCGTCAGCTCATCAATCCCTTTTCCACACTGCATTGCCCTAAACCACAGCTCTGCTCTTGGAAACGTACAGCAGCATGGGAAGGCCATATTTGTGTACAAGGTGGATATAGAGGGGTGGGAGTTTTTTGAGGGGAAATGCCCAAATCCATTTGGCCTGACAGCAGTTTGTTTAAACCCCCAAATTTTGTGGAATTTCACTTTTTTCAGTTACATCCTTGGTCACTGCATGGTCTGACTGCAACTTACAGGTGCTGGTGGCCAGAAGACACCCCTAACCTCCATTTTAAACTTAGGCTGGACTGGGGCAAACCATGCTCCCTGGCCCTGCAAAGGGAAGAAGGCTCATTTGAAATAGTCAGAACTTGCTATCCAGAGACTTCACAGTCAGTTTGACACCTGATCCCAGGGGAAGTCTTGTGAGGTCTGGAATGATCAGGAACCGTGTAACCAACTCACCGCAGCGAGAGTTCTGTCAGAGAACACATGCTCCAGGGTTTCTCTCAGTTTCAGGGTGCCTTTTGCTATGAACTCTACAGGAAGAAAAAGACCAGAACAAAGGACAAAGCCAGCAGCCTCCACAGTCGAATACCTTTAATATAATCCAAGATTCTGCACAGTGACAAAAATACCATTGACGTAGGGCAGTGATTCCAAGATAGGGTAGAAAACCAATTCAGCAGCACATCACCACTCATCTGAAGAAAACATCACCCCAAACAGTACACACACACTCATCCTGACTATGAATAGTCTGAAATTCACGACAGAACTGCAGAACAGCCAGGTGCCCACGCCTCAGCTGTACCCAACAGCCTGACTCAGTGTCACCCGTGGGAGCCGAGCTCCCGGTGCCACGGTTGTGAGTCAGCTCCTGGCTGTGGCATCAGTGTCCCCATGGGCTGAGGAGATCACACCCCTCTAAAAATAAGGATGAATTTTCAAGGACAAAGTACACAATTTCAATACACACACATGAAGAGCAGTTGATGGATCTGCACATCACCCCTCTGTGGGTCACCACAGATCTCTATTGGCATGGTTTAACTCTTCAAAGAACAGTACTGGCCCCGACTCCATTTTGACTTCAGATATGTCACCAGAGGGGAAATGAGAATTTTTCCCTTCCCTTGGCTAATTTGCCTTTATTAACAGGAGGTTGATTAACGTGCTGCATCAGAAAAAGGAGTATGCCAAAGAGCAAGAGCTGCAGGAAAGACAGCTCAGGTGCAGTGAAGTCTGCCCAGCCTGGCTGCAGCTGGATACAGTTCCCATGGCCTGCAAACAGCTTGGTTGCCATTTACAGTGAAGTCAGATTTCTGATGTCAGGAGTGTCTAATATTTTCTGCCTTCAAGGAATATGACAAAGCAAAAAGCAGCTTCTCAGGAAAGCACAGATGCTCACAGAACTATTTTGACCAAGGCCCAGCCTGCAGCTCCCAGCCCAAGCCCATCCCATGCCTCTGGCACTCTTACTGCTGCCAGCAGGACCACAACCAGGGATTACAGCCTACTTCAACAGCTGTTTAGAGCTGCAAGTAACAGTTGACTAAAGCACTTCATGGCTGGAGTACCCGAGATAACTCCACTTTCTGATAAGGTGCCCAATGTAGTCATTGTCTTCAAAACCAACCCGTGGCCTCCATCACAAGAGCTTTGCATGAAACAAAGGGTTTGAACTTTGATATGCAGCTGGTCAGCAACAACCATTAACTACACAGACAGGAAAAATGCCTCTTTGCTACTGGAAAGATGACCAAGTCAAAACGCTGTTCTAAGGTGTCTCACAGCCACAACAGGAATGAAGGATGAGATTTGCACAAAAAAAAGAATTTTTACTGAACACAAGGATTGTGTGAAGTTGCTGCAGCACTGCAGAACTGCTCTCCCTGGATTATTGCAGCTTTTTGCTCATCCAGGCTATTCCAGTTCAAACCACACAGACCAGTCCCACAGGGTGGCTGTGGCAGGGCAGTGCTTTATCAAGCCAAACCAGTCCTGTGCCTGGCATCCAGTACTGCTCCTTGGATTCTCACACTGATATCCTTGATGAGTTTCTGAGCAACCAGGAGTTATTTCAGATTCCAAACACCCAAATCACTGTGCACCAAGAACAGAGTGGGGAAAGGAACATGTTTCTGAGGAACATTTCTTAGATATGGCTTAAGACAAGGTATTGACAAAGTTGCACCCAGCAGATATGGGAGCGAGGAAATCCCATCACACTGCCAGATGTAGCCAAGTTTTTGCAGATAAAATTTATTCATTTGGAGTAGAACATTACATTCCCACAAATCCTACCAACACACAGCTCCAGGGAATTTCTTACAACAAGCTGGAAATTAATACTATTGTGGTTTTGAGTTGTTTTTTGTTCCCAAGGGCACCTCCTCAGCCAAGCTCAAAAGAAGAGACGTAAACCAAAGGGAAATCCCACCTACACTAAGGAGAACCTATACTTTTTGAGTGATTTCTTTTGTCTGAGGAAGCTTGTGGGATACCTGCAAGGGCAAAGTGACATGGGTGGCTCGGTAAACTAGAAGGCAGCATCATCCAGTGTTTGCAAAAAGCCAGTTATGACTGAGTTCTTCCACATCAAAATATATCAGTATAACTGAATTACCTCTTGCAGTTCAATCAAGTTCATGGTAAACCTGTGAAAAGACAACTGGGCAGAACTCACTGTGTGGGAAGGAGAAAGGGAGGCGTAATGCTGACAGACAGGGTCAGAGAATCCAACTGCAAACAAATGGTGCAAAAGACATCTTAAACTGTTCTGCACATAAGCTAATTTTTCAAAGAGTTATTTTGATAACAATTCAAAATGGCACCTTAAAAAACAAATCTTATATTTGCCGAGTATATTCGGAAATACACTCTATTCGGAATACGTACTCTGCAAGAGGCAACTCTTTACCAAGCCATGAGGTACAGTCATGGCTGGCAAGTTGGACAAGCCAACATGACCAAAAACTCACCTCTGACCTCTGAACATGAATGGGACCCTGTCCAGCCTAGCTTTTAACATTATTTATTTTAATTTTTCCTTCTAATGAACTTCAAGCTTATGTAGCAATAACATTAAGTAGCAAATCCACTCTACTGCAATTTTTTAGACTGAACTGCTTAGCAAATCAGCAATTTCACTTTCCCTTCATTTTTCCTGTTGTGATAAATCTTACTAGCGAGTTACTCACCAAAGCTCTGAGCATCCTTTTGTATGCTGTGGACTACTCTCCGATGTTTACGTTTTTGTGCTTCATGTGGGAGAAGTTCCACAACAGATAGTGCAATTTTTGGATAAAGACTTTGGGGAATTGACTCCAGACATCACATGCCACAGGGCATACCTGCAGAGAATGTAGGAATGCTCAAGAATGAGCAAAGCCTCTTTGCATCACCCAAACCCTACCAGAATATACAGGAAAAAAACTGTTACCTTTCCAGGAGGGATCTCATCACTGGGAGGACACCTGGAGGAACAGTGCTGCCTCCAGTTCTCCTGGGAAATTTATTCACTCCCAGATTTGCCTCCTGCCTTTCTTTCTTTACTTATGGGGAGAGGATTAAGCTCCCATCATCACCATGTCTAATTCCCCAAACACAGAGGGATATCAGCACAGTTATTTTTAGTATTAAAGCTTCATTTCAGCTCCCAGGAAAGATGAGGAAAGGAGCACTGCAGATACTGTCTGGCTTTCAGCTGCCTGACATAGGGAATCACTGTGAAGTCATCATACGATATGGAATAGGAATGTAAACAAAATCAAGACTTGGAGATATCACCATCCAGCCTGGATGCCTTTCTCAGAGGCAGACTGCTCAAACATATGCAGCTGGAACATGTCAAAGGCCTTTGTACAAGAAGATCAGCAATCATGGTTCTGGTGTGAATGAAGAGCTTCATAACTTAATGTTACTGATTTGTCTGCACAACATCTCCCCATAGGAGGGCAGTGATTTTATGAACTACTGTTCTATGTCAAATCTGAGGTCACCAGTGTTCCCTGTGAGGAGACATTTGATATTCCTGGCTCAGGCCAGGTACTAGTGCCAGTGGCTCAGAGCTCTGCAGCACAGCTCAGCCAGGGCTGTGCCTCCGAGGAACTGTAGACTCAAACTTATCCCGTGATTCCGACCTGGATCCATCTAGCATGGCTCTGAACTCATCACGTTTTCACTTTTACGAACAGCCCCTGAATACAGATCTCTAGAGGTAAAGGGACAAGCAGTTAACCAGATACATTACTTCACCTTGACCTGTCTTAAATAAAATAAGAGTAAACAACTAGGCCTGCGTCCAAGTGCACCAACAACAAAAGTTAGGAATGACTCACAGCACTGAGCCCAGCAGAAAGTATGTTCTAACTTAGCTCCTGTATCAGAATTTACCCTGGACAACTGAAAAGCTAGCTGATTAATGATAGTCACATCAACCATTCATGGTGTCCCTGAAGCCCCACACCTCCAGGACGGAGATCTGGAAGCTTTCAGAGCACAGTGGCTGGTTATTGAAAGTGTTGCAGTGGCTGGTTCTCCCGTGGTTGAGATCTGCATCGAGGTACAGAGCCTGGCCATCACCACCTCCTGGGAAGAGATAAAGACATGGTGAGGATGTCTCTGCATTTCTTGTCATGGGAAACAGCTGTACAAAGACTTTAGTGCTTTTCCCATGGGGATCAACTGGAAGCCGTCAGCAATGTCTGCTTGCTGTCTTCAGGTGTAACAGTATATGATCAGATGTATAGGTTTTGAATGACACTGTCAGAAGGGGATGATTTCTTTTAATAGTAATAAAGAAAAGTAATGCAACTCAGTAAGAACAAAATCTACCTGAATTTAAGATTGTATTTCAGTGCTGGAGGATATTGGAAGCTACAACTGCAAATTCTTCTCCAGTAAAGGAAAACCAAATAATTCTGTTAGCAGTCAAAAAACAAAGCTGGGAGAAGAACAAGATCAATATGTAACAGCACTGGCTTGGTCTCCTACATCACTATAAAACACATAAGAGTTGAAAGCATTTTGGTTATCTGTGGGTCTTTGTCAAGGGTCACAGAACTTTCAGTCAGAAAATGAAGTGAAACAAAGATAGACAGAAATGTGTTACGAGAACAAAAAGAAAGATTCCATATTGTTTACCGGGCAACCATCAAAGAACAGTTACTAAAGCCATCTGAAGAATCAAAAGGGTGGGAATTCTGGTCCACAGCTGGAGCTGTGTACAATATTCACTTCTATGTATCTACTACTCAAGCCTGCATCTCTCTTATTACCACCCAGAGTGTAGTATACAGTAAATATAAGCGACTCCCTTACCTAAGGCTGATAGGAAGAGATGGTGGGACACATCACACCCCACACCTTCCTGAAAGGATGGTGGAACCCAGAGAGAGCTCTGCTCCCAGGGAACAAGTGACAGGACAAGAGGAAAAATGCCTCAACCACCAGGTAAGATTTAGGTTGAATATTGGGAAAATTTCTGCACTGAAAGGGTGGTCAGGCACTGGAACAGGCTACCCAGGGCAGTGGTGGAGTCACCATCATTGGAATTGCTCAAAAACCACCTGTATGTGGAATCTGGGGACATGGGCTAGTGGTGGACTTGGCAGTGCTGGGGTAATGGCTGGACTCGATGGTCTTAGAGGGTTTTTCCAACCTAAACAATTCCATGATTTTATGATCAGAGCACATGCTGCTAAGTGGGAAATCAGCCAACACTTGATGTTACAGAGGAAATTATAGGCCAGTTGCTCTCCTAATAAGTGTCAAGTAAAGACTTTTGGGAAATGACAACTATGATTTTAGATCTGTTCCTTGTAAATCCCATTTAAGCGACAACTTTACTAAGCAGACTTCTGCCAAAGTCAGCAGCACCACAGATCCAATAAAGTTCCTGGAGAATTAACATGTTTTATAGTTTACTCTGTGTTTCAAAAGCCTTGATGCAAAGTAAGCTCCTTTTTGTGAACTACTTCTCATCATGAATTAGGCAGTATGAAGGAATGGCTGTACTTAAAGCCATGAGTTACTCTCTTCTCTAAAATGCTTGTATGCAGGTTTTTCCACAGAAAATTTTGGTTGGGAAATGATGTCAGGTTTTGGGCAATTTTATCTCTACCTGTGGTGATACTGAAATAGATAAAGGAGTCAGGTGTATTTGCCATGTATCTAAGGTGGACAGGAAGAGCTGGGTTGGATCTGTGCTTGAATTCTCACACTGACTCACCTACAATGACGCACTCGCTGCTGCCAGCCATGAACATGGAGGCTGTTTTGGAAGGCAAGTTGAAGTGTCTAGCTGCTAAGAAGGGAGAAAGGCGATCTGAGGGGTCTGAGGGGATGCTGCTGGAGGAAAGGGTGCTGGAAGCTGCTTGGGCACAGTTTTCTGTCCCTGATCCAGTCAAGGCCAGTTCTGGGTGTTTTATGATCACCCACTCGTAGCGTTCCACTTCTGGCTGCAGCTGCAGAGAGGCAGAGAAGGGCAGAGCTGACATTAGTATACACACACTAAACAGAGCTCTGCTCAGAAAAGAACACTCCAATTTTTCCTCCTCATTAAGAGTTCAATAAACTTTATAAATTAGAAAGGCATGTAATCCATCCTCTTTAAGTGGAAGGGAAGTGATAGTTAACCAGAACAGTTGCTCTTGGTACTGGGCATTAACAACAAAATTTTACTTACCCGGAACACAAAGCACTCCCCAGTTCCAAAGAAACTCAGCTTGCTGCCTCCTCGCCGGCGCTCGCTCCAGTCAGTGGACAGGTAAGCCCCACAGACCTGGCACAGACAGCACCATCAGGCTTCCCGTTGAAGGAGAAAGTGTGCTAAACCCACTGATACTGACGTTTCAGAGGCCAAAACTGCAGGCTTTACTTCAGTTTGAGTTTCAGAGTCTCTACACCAGTGGATTAAAGCAGCACAAGTAGTTATATCTAAAGACAGATTTAAACTGCTTTAATCCACCAGTGGTTACCTCTAAATCCTAAGAGTGTTGTAAATTATTTCATACCTCTGATGCCTTAAGGGAGACTTTTTCTAACACATCATAACCCCTGGTACCAAAGCATAGATCACTCCAGGCCTGTACAGCCTGACTCCCACTCCCTCACTTTGGCCAGCAAAGCAGCAGTGCTGTCCCAAGTTACAGTATGAGCAGCTCTGCCTGAACACTTTTTGGTCAAACTGTGGCATTGGTGGCTTTCTTACATTTCAAAGTGTAGTTAAAGCCAGCTTAGCTAAGCAAATGGTGAACTTGCTCAGATATTTAGAGCAGCCACTCAAACTACATGGGGGCCACTAGTCTCCAAAAAAGAGAGGCACCCTTTGAGGGCTGAGCTGGTTTCTGGAGTCTTGCATTTGCACAAGAATTTTTTGCTACCAGCAATACACATCCCTGCCAAATACACACAGAGGAAACAATGGGGCTCCAAGAGTGGGATGAAAGAATCTGTGCTTTTTTTCCCCCCAGAAACTAGAAAAACAATTATAATAATACAGAATTGTTTTAAGGTACATTTGCTGTTTGGCCTCCACGAGCATTACAAGCAGAGCTCCTAGGACAAAATTACTGAAGATCAGATTTGTTTTATATAAATCCATTTAAATTCTGCTACTTTCTCTCCTCATATCCTTGAGAAAATGAAAATATCTTCTATGAATCATAACTTCAGCACAATTCCCACTCTGTCCCTCTGATTCTGCATTTCAGAGTCTGTCCAAGCGCAAAATGAGCTACTCTAATCCATCACCCCACACTACTTGCAAGACAAAAACCAGTTAACCAAGACCTGGTCTGTAGGTCTGCCCAAGAATGCATAGTCCTATAACCAACAAATAGAATAATTTAAAGCATGTATTCTTAAAAATCCAAAGCCTAACCTTGCTTATTCATTTTATTATAAATAGCTGTGTACTGCAACACAGCATTACACACTGCCCAAACCCCACTTTAATCACTTGTCTTTCACCTCACTCACCTCTTTTGCTGTTGTCTTGATGAGGAGCAGAGTTGGTTCATGTCCCTCGCTGTGGGAATAGAACCTGAAGAGCAGAGAACAACAAAGAGAGCACTTGACTGCCATCAACTGCAGCTCCTTTCCACCGCAAGGGCAGGTACTGCCTCCTTCTCCAACTCATGCCATGGCAAAAAAGCCTGGAAGACTAAGAATATTCCTGCAAATACTTGATACAGTCCATGTATATATGCTGAGTGTATACAAATAGTATCAAGTGGTTGTTCTCTATCTCCTGTACAGTTTATGTCTCTGAAGAATAACTAGAAGCTTACCTAGATCAACTGCAGCATTTTACAGCATTTTGAATTGAAACAATCTAAAGGATTGCAAAACAACCTAGAGGACTGATGGCCTTGTCTGAAGGGCTTTAGGTCTTCATGGAAATTAATTGTGACGCATTCTCTTTGCTTGCTTTTGCTCTTCCTCATAGGCACATAAGGCTGGGAGAGCAGGTCACTCCCTGCCTCAGTACCTCAACTGCTGATGGCAAAGTCATTATTAGGAGCTACAGCAATATAGTCTTCTGTACCAAATGCAAGGACAACTCATATCTAGTTTATCTCACTTGAAAAAAAAAACCCCAATCAGATTCATAGGTAATTTCCAGTTTCCAGTTCTCTTCTTCCTCGGATCAGTTTGAAGGCGATTATCTATCAAAAGTACCTGCAGAGCAGCCACTGAGTTAAACCATTCAAACCTTTAAGGAACCAGACTCAGACCTGCCGAATCTGTGAACTGATCCAAGTTTGATCCAGTTGATCGTGAACAGTTTAAAATATTCTGGCACAGGAAATATCCCAGTCAAATTCTACAGGCAACAGGAATTTGTCACATTTATGTTCTATCGTTAATGATATTTTTCAGATTGAGTTCTGACTAAGCATAGCCTTTTTGTCAATCCAGCAAACACTTCACCAGTTGCTCCTTTCTGCCCTACAGTATAGAAGGAAGAGGAAGATTTTCTTTACCTGCTCAGACTACAGCCATGTTCCAAGGTGGTGAAAAGCAGGAGGGGCTGGCACAGTGCAAATCGCTCTGGGATCCATGACCAGATATCCCGCATCTCCTTCACACTGACAATTTCTGATTTGAAGTTCTCAGCATGAACTGCCAAGTGCACATTCTGCCTGAGAAATACAACACAAAACACTGAGAAGCAATAATTTAACAAGTTTTGGATTACTGAACTGAAACATGAGAAGACAGCTGAACACTGACAGACTCCAGCATATAAATTATTGGTCAAAGCTCCAGCCCACAGGATTAGGTGGCCATGACCTGGTGAAGGTAGTAAACTACTGCAATTTAACATAATCCTCAGGGGCAGAGATCTGGCTTGACTGTATCTTCTATTCCTCTGTATGACATCTGTGGCCTGCACTTTTACACACAGAAGACACAACACTGAGACACTAAAAGTGACCATGGCCTTATATCTGCTGTTTGTGACAGTCTCACTGGCACTTGTATTTAAGCACAGAGAACAGAATACCTTCATAAAGATATCAGATCTTTCTGATTTACTAGGAAGCATTTACCACTGTATTGGAACTTTAAAACTGTACCAGACACACAGTTCCTGCCCTTTGAACATCATGGTAAATAATTTATATTTAATGGCACCATCTAGTTAAACCAAAGAATATGAAACAAAATGACCTGCTATTTCCCAGTAACAAATCACAGCTGCGGATGGTTGAGACTGAAACCTGACATTGTGGTGGTTTCCACAAACCAAGCTATGTGGACACTTCCCAGGCTGAGAAGTGTCCACATAGAGCCTGCACCTATCAAACCAAAATCCATGCTGCTGAGCAAACATACAACTTTTTTGGGGGGTTCTAGAAAATTGCAACTAGTTACAAGTATCTACCCTGTATTAATTCTCTTATTCCTGACAGTATTTATCTAATGATACTGAAAATCATCTCCTTCAGTTTAGCAGTTGCTTTTCAAAGTAGCAAATGAGTGAAAATGAACAGAACACAAGGGGGCTAAGAAAAAAAACAAATGTTTTGGTTTATATTCACTGAGGAAAATTAAGTTTAGCCTTCACCACTCCACTCCTTTCAGGGTCATCTGTGAAAACACTGTAGCTTGAGAGAACAGTAAATTTGGACAACATTAAAGTCTACCACTAGAACTGAGCAAATTCAGGCTTTACCCTACATTAGTGTTCTCCTCAGTTACCACGATTTGCATAACAACCTTCTCTTGATTGCTGATGTTGGAAAGACTTGTTCAACTGCTATTATTCTAAGGAATTATATTTGAAAACCAGCACAGTTAATGTTTAATAAATCAGCATTTGCTAATTTCATAGGAATGTTGATTTTTCAGCTATATCATTAATACAATGTGCTTCAGAGACCTCAAAGTTCCCAAAGGTAAAGCCAAGGTTGAGGACATGCAACAGCACCTGTCAAAGTGGATGTGCCCTGTATTATGCAAAAACCAACAAATGCCCAACTCCAAAGATTACTCACTGAATTACATCTTCCTGCTCCACCCTGGCTTTAGTCAAATCTTAGAGGAGATGCATTATCTTTAAAATCCATTATAATTTCAGGGAGGGCATAATTGTGTTAAAGGAGATTAAAGGAGATTTCTTTTTCAGTCATAAATAGCAATATAAGTAATTTGTGGTACATAAACCTGAATCGTAATCCTGTGTCCAGAGCAGCGTCAACAGGACACCCTGCCCTCCCTAAGTCCCCTCAAATCCAAACTGCTTCCTAGCATAAATCATGGCTTTCTGCTACTTTCAGAGCAACCTCACTGCAAAAATAATACACAGATGCTGAAGAATTGCTTGACTGGGATTAAAAGCTTGATGATTTATTAGAGGCAAAATCCTCAATACAGAAGTTATGGTATGAAACATGTTAAGATGCTCTTTCAAACATGAAAACCTGAGGAAGTTAATTCCAACTTCAATTTTATAAATTAGTACAAATGTTAATGTGCATCACTCACTGAAGTTAACTCAGGGTACTTGCAGCAAAGCCTGAGGATTCTCAAAGGCATGAATTTAAACCCAAACATCTGCAGTATTTAATACTTACAGGGCAGCCTCTCTTTCCAAGTTCTCTACTTATCAGATATCACAATCCACTCACTGGGTTTTATTTGTTAAGATAAACTTTTCAGGCCAAGACTTGATAAATGACTTCATTAACCATTAATGCTCTACGGCTGAGTAACTCAGACCCTTGAGACAGAAAAAGAGTCTTGTCTTCTCGACTCTAAAAAAACCCTACCTACTTAAAAATAAATATAATCTACTATGAATAGAGGCAGGTCACTCTTAGGAATGTGCCAGGTTGGGGTCAGTCCAAAATTCTTCCAATTAATTGCAGAAAGCTTCCAAAGAAGATAAAAAGTTGACTCTGTTTCACATCTAATGCAACAGCACATACCAGGTTCGGAGGTGGGATGATACTCAACAGCTCTTCTGAGCTGTTATTTGAGATGTTTAAAAAAAATTACACTTTTTCTTCCAGAGTAGAAAGTATTATTATTATAACAGTCCTTTATAGCCATAACCATAATCCCACCATATACTTTCTTCATGTACAGTATTCTTTCCCACCCTGGCAAACACTGTCTGAAGTGCTGTGCTGACTCCTTGGGCCCACCACCTCTTCTCTCACAGATCTGCAGTTGCTATGAACTAACTCTGCGGGAGGGTACTCAGGAGATGTGGCACAGCAATTGGGTGCTCTGACTGCTGCCTTGCTCCTGCCCCAACGTTAGCATTATGTGATGGCCTTGGAAAAAACGATGAGCCAAAGACAGCAGGAATGAGCAGTGCAAAGACTCAAGTGTTTTAACCTACCTTTTGGGAGGTGCAAGACTGCAAACAGGAGCGGTGCAGTGGAGAAAGAATGGACAGAAGAACATACAAGAAGAAAGACAAAAAAGACAGAAAAGATCAGTGACTTCCTACATCCATGACAAAGTGAGTTCAAGGAAGCTCAGAGAGAGACAAAGCAAGGTTTGATTTGAGTCACCAAGCACTAAAACACAGGTTAAAACATTTCTATTTCTATTTTCCCCCTCTTTTATTATGTGATGGGAAAATCACCTTCTCCTTGCACAGGCCAAATGCAACTGGAGAAGAGAACTCACTGGCACCCCATGGGGCCCTGGAGAGCAGTTCACTTCTGCACTTCCATCTGCCCACACTGGGACCCACACTGAGCCAAGCCAAGCTCCCAGCTGCACCGTGCCTGGGGACACTGAGAAATTTCAGTGGGTTTACAAAGGTAGCCAAGAGAGGATGAAAATTTTTCAGTAGCAACTCTGCCTGGCATAACAATAACTACTGGCTTTATTTGGGTATATTACTGTATTTTGCCTTGAAAGCATCACTGTTGTGAGTGAGAATTTCTCTGCAACATTTAACACAGCAGGAGCTTTTGGAGTGTCTGTGGTTGGTTGATGTACATTTTCTTTCTCTCTGGTTTATTTAAATTATTTTTTAAATTTTATTTTAATTTAAATATCTGATTCTGTTTTAAACAATATACTCAAGGATATTACAACTCTCCTGAACTTTCCTAACAGGAAGACACAATGGAGGAGTCAGCATTTTGTTACAAGTCTCAAATACAATGGTCTGAACTGCCCCCAGTGTGATAATCCAGGGGCTAAAGTCCTTGAAATATTTGAGACTGACAGTAAAATGCTGAAGCTAATTGTAAACCAAGCCATGAGTCTAAAAAATTGACCCTTGGAAGAGACCAGGGAGAGCTTCACATGTATGTAGACACATGAAGGAGGTTCAGCTAATATTTATGTGACCTTTTAGGCTGAAATGTACTGAGTATGTATTGCCATGGCATGGAATGGTATCTGTTTGCAACCACTTTAACTAACTCAGCAATGCAGTTGGCTGAAGAGCCTACTGCATCAGTGGAGATTTAGAGAAAATGAGACTGTGTGTCTAGAATACTGAGTTCTAGATATCATACTCATTGAGCCAGGGGACTTCTAGAAGTTACCTCTCTTCAGAGGGCAGGACAGTTCATAAAACTGTCCAACACTTAAAATTGAGAGTTCAAAAATGGTTGAGAGAAGTTTTCTGCTGTCAGAGGCCTCTGAAAAAACAGAACATGCAGCACTTACCTGCACATACATTTGCTCTTGGCAAGACGCTAATTTTGTTCAGATTAATACATTGCTGCCTTTTCTATAACCATCGAGAGGCCTTTGAGCTGAGCTTTTTAGTAGTATGACTTTTACTGTCACATCAGAGCAGGATTTCATTTACTGGTTTCAGAGTTGACTCTTCCCTTATTTCTGAGAAGAGCTTGTGATTCTGCAACAGTCTCTTGGATCTGTATAGTCACTCTTCTCTTGCATGGTTCATTCAAAATTATTTTTTCTAATAGTACATGAACCTGTCACAAAACAGGTCAACTCCTACCTGTGAGTACTATACTCTTGACTTCCAGGAGGCTTGCAGTCAAATTTATTTAAAAAGTAACCTGTAAATAAGACTTATTTCTTCCTTGCTCTGTTAAAACACCTCCTTAGTGAGGCAAAATGTTCCCAGCTGTGAGAGTGCCTTACTCTAAAGATACTGCTGAATTTACAGTACTGGGCAACATCAAATTGACATTTTATACAAATAATATCATATTTAAGAATCAATTTTTACATTTCTTTGGTATGTCTCTTCCAAATAATTGATCAGTGTTTTTTACAACTTTGCTAAATGCCTTTTAGTTTAAAAACTGCTTACGAAACACACTTTTGAGATATAACACTTGTAATTAATATATATTTGTATAAATTCATGACTGAGCAAGCTGCAAGAAACTTCTGTTCCTCTTGTATCATAGCACTTCAGTTACACTTCCCATTACAATCCCAGCAATGCTTGATTTTGGAGCTGCTGAGGTTTTCTGCAGAGAAAATGCATCAGCAGACACCAGCATGCACCAGTGGAGCTTCCCCACCAGTCACCCAGGGCTGCCTGACTGCTCCACATGCTGGGAAAATTCGGGAGATTGCTCAAGTTACCTGTGCTGAATCCTACCTTTTCTGTTTGACTGTGATGCCCTTCTGCTGTAAAGCCTTCTCGTTGGCCATCTGCAGGAGCTGGATCTCCTTCCGAGAGAAAAGGCGGATAGCAAAGGCTTTTTCCAGGAGCCTCTCTGGGGACACCGACTTG
Source organism: Tichodroma muraria (assembly GCA_013390105.1). NCBI lineage: Eukaryota > Metazoa > Chordata > Aves > Passeriformes > Sittidae > Tichodroma > Tichodroma muraria. Next base: position 7,092 of record WAAG01075552.1, on the reverse strand, counting down.
GCGATGTCCCTCACGAAGGCTCGAATGTCCTGCTGGATGCTGTCAGACTCCATGGGCTGCCCAGCTCTGACTTTGTGAAAGAATTTTAGAAGAGCCAGTGCGACACGATAGAGAACTTTGTACCCTTCCACCAGGAAGACGTCAAAGACCCGCGCAATGTATGCCATGGGCAGCTCTCCGAAGAGCCAGCGCTGCCAGTCCGAGTACACCTCCAGCACGTCCTCGGACACTGCCACCATCAGCTTGTGGGCCGCCTGGCAGTACTTGTTCACCAAGTCCCCGAAGGTCATGCAGGAGGACTCGAAGGCCAGGAAGGTCTGGTCGATGAGGCGCTTGGACGGGTCGTTGCAGGCCAGGATGCGACAGACCTGCTCGAAGCACTCGGCCTCGTCCTTGCTGTAGTGCAGGAGCAGCGCGATCAGCGAGGGCAGCGCCGGGCAGAACGAGATGTCCGGGAACTGATTGGCGATGCACAGAAGGATCTTCCTGACGGCCCCGACACCCTCTGTGTTCAGGCAGTACGTGGGGATCAGGCTGTTGTCCACAAACTCCGGCAGTGGCAGGCAGCTGCTGCTGCGTTTTCCAATGATCTTCACCACGATGTCCCGGTACACGTTTGCATCTGGGGTCACTGTGCGGCATGGGATATTGCTGATGAGTTTGTGGTACACTTTGGCTCTCAGAGTGTGGTTTTTGGCCCAATAGCCCTGCCGGGCCAGTTGCTTGAGCTCATGGAAGTCTGTGCAGGTGAGCTCTTTTGTATCCTGGCTTTGGGCACTCACATCCATTTTGTCCCAGTCCACAAAGCGGCTGTATTCATCCATGGCTCCAGAAGAAGCAAATCACATAAATCATGAGAAGAGAGACCTTAGTCATTGAGGGACTCTTGGATTTTTCTGCAAAAGGAATGTAAAAACCCAGATGTTTGAGTAATAGATAATAGCTTATTTTCTTTATGAATACACACACGTACATACCAGTTCCTGCAATGGCAAAACTGTTTTCTAAATCAAAGAAAGTTAACTATGCCTTTTTATTTTTAAGCCAAACTTTTCTTCCATTCTGTCCATAACTCCTATTGCAGTAACTGCAGTAATTGATCAAATGCCAGCCAAGAGGCTGATCCTGAGGACATCTCCCCAGGAAATTAATTTCCCTAACTGAAAGTCCAAGCTGAGGCATGGACCTTTACATTAACACTCCACTTAAGAGAACAAAAGACTCCCACCACAAAAAAAACATATTGCAAAGTATGTTCAATTTGCAATCTCTCTTTCCAATTCTCTGGGAAAGTATAAGTGAAACTTATACTAGAAGGATGCAATCTCCCGAGTAGTGTATGCTGTTCTGAGACTGTGAGGCCAGTGAGAAGAGATACTGTGCTCCTATGAACCATGGCCATGTCCTCTGAGTCATTTCTTTGTGCTGGTACTAGCACTTGTGTGACCACATAGTCACTGAGATTAGCTTGTTAATGTAGTACAATTTTTCTTTTCCGTTGGGTAAGATTTCTTCATGGAAAGGGTCACTGTCACTGTCCCTGAACGGTGTTTAAGAAATATCCCTGGAAGTGTTGAAGAAATAACTGGATGTAACACTTAGTGCTATGGTCTAGTTGATAAGATGGTGATTGGTCAAAGGTTGGACTCAATCTTGAAGGTCTTTTCCAACCTCAATGACTGTGTGCAGCTGTACAGTCAGCCAGATCATGGCAAGTCCCAGAAGAGAGACTTGTGCAGGACAAGAACCTTGCTTCCTGACTGCAGCACAGGGTCAAGTCAGCTTCAAACACCTTCATTAAAGCACTTATATTTTCTAAGTGCTGCTCTGGATGCTGGCCATGCCCTGTCACATAGGCACACTCAACAGCTCCTCCCAATGGAGATGCCACAGACACTTTTGTGACAGCACTAGGAGCTGAAACATCAGGTTCTGGCCTCTAGTGCCTCGTGCCAGGTTTACCTGATCTACCAGTTAGCTCCAGGCTCAGAGCACACCTGTGTCCCAGCAGAGAGTGTGGCTGTGACCACTCAAGGCCACATCCAAACTGGCTTTAATCAGTCAGTGCAAAGCCAGAAGGGTATGCACAACAACCCTCGCTATGGCAGCAGCTCTGCCGAGTGCTGGAACCTCTGCCCACTGCCCTGAGCGTCCAACCAGAGCTGTGAACGCTGCACACCCTGCACAGGCAGACAGTCCCCATAAAACCCAACAGGCCCACAAAACTCTTTTGTCCAATTAAGACATTCTATAACAAGGGTAAGTCACTGAAAATATGCACTAAAAGGCTTCCAAAGAACCCTTAGTCATTCCTGTATTGACAGACTGGAAACTTCATATTTATTGGCATGGTCTTCCATAGATCAGGTGCTTTAAAATTATTTGAAACTCTTAAGGCAGATATACCATCTAGATGAGATCTCATTCTCCTCGCTGCACCATAGAAAAATAAAACAAACATTTTGCCTGAAGCAGCCATAGCAGCCAATCCAGACAGTTTTAGATTCTGAATAAACCCTAACCTGGGTATTTTGGAATCACATGCTGAAAGTCCCAAATTTAACTCCTTTTTTAAAAGTTTGGCAGCAGCATGCAGGAGCCTTTCAGAGAAGGCTTTTGGTTGGCTCTTCTCTACTGTATTTAATTCAGGGTTTTATAAAAAGAAGACTGGTTTTGGATCATCTTTCTTACAGTGTAAGAGTGATACAGAAATGCTTACCATTTCTTTTTGTTGCATTCTTCCACACCTGAAACTAACTCTCAGACTGTAATAAAAGGAGGCAACACATTGTCCTGACTCCAGTTCTGAAAGTGAGATATCTTACAGGGTACAGCTGTGGGGTCTCAGTGTGAGCTCAGCACGTGTTTCCTGGAGATCCAGTAACAGCAGGGCACCAGTCCATTGCAGAGCCAACCTCAGCTCCAGGGAAGTGAACATCTTTCTGTAATTCTCCACCTGGGAATCACAGAAACACTAATTTTTAATTCAAATCCTAGAATAAGGTCCTTTTGTAGAAGAGAAATTTAATCCTGCTTTGCAGTGGTGAAAGCATGGGGAGATGAACCATTCTGCTCCTGGACAGCATAGGAACTATCACTGCCTTGTGCTTGCTGGAGTCTCAAGAACGCTTCCACCTTCTGCCATCATCCCTTGGGAGCTGCTTAGATTTATATTAGGGAGGGTTAAGTAAAATGTTCATCATATAAGACAACTTCTAAGACACCCAGGTTCATCTTGGCTCTTTTTTTTCCTTTTTCTTGTAAACTTTCTTCTCCTGTTTTATTTTCTAAGAAACACAGGCATGCTTAGAGGCTGCAACAAACAGACATTTTTCACTCTAGCAATTACTGCCCATTCCAGAAACTAATGAATTTGAAGACTATGTACTCTTGAAGCTCACTGAAGTCTGTGGCTAGAGGATGGCAGTCAGACTGCCAGAAGTTTTAATTTGAGCTCACAGTTTTATACATATCTTGGCTGGGATAAATCTGTGGGGTCTGCAAGTAGGTCTGGCTGCTTATGCTTTTCACAGGTCTGGATGCTGCAATAAAAAGTGACAGCAAAGCAATTGGGCATCATCAGGGCTGCCAGAGCATGACCAGCTCTTAACTGTGCTTGCAAAACCAACAGAACTTGTGTGCTTCAGTGTAATGGTGCATAGCTCGTGATACCTTGCCAGCAGCTACTGTAAGCCAGCAGGCCTCAAACAGGGAGGATTTACTTGCCAAAGGAGAAGAGCCCAAGAAATCTCAGGAAAATTCCAGTCAGCCTTCAACTCCTCCTCAACTCTTTCTGAATTGTCCTCCCCCTCTCCTGTGGGGCAAGTTCTTTCTCTTCTGGTAATTGTGTAAAGAGCAATATTTAACTTTGGGCTGCTGGGAAGAGGAGACAGATGTGTCGCCCCCAGCAGCCAAGAGCCAGTGAGTCAAGGCTGTCGTCTGCCCATCCCTCCCACTACAAGGAAGCAAGCAGGCAGTACAGACTTGTATTTGGAGGGAGGCTGGAGTTTCAGTTAGGGAGTAAAACTAGAGGATGGCTTTGTGAGAGTGCAGTTGTGTCACAAAGTCCCATATTCACCTAAACTACCTTGCTTATCCCTCCCTATAAAGGAGGGTAACACAGGCAGAAGAGAAAAAACATTTCAGAATGAAATGTTTATCTATAGATATAGGCAGGCGGAGAGAATTCATTTACAGACCCTTATTGCAGCAAACCACTTTGCCTCCTGCTTTAGAGAAGTCAGCATCATGTTATGGTAAATATCCTCTAGCTGGAGATGGGGACAACAGGATGGAGGAGCACCTGAACTGCACAGTTCAGTCTAGTATGTGTTAGCACACATACTAGACTGAACTGTAAGGCACTGTAAAAACCAGCAATAAAAAAAAAAAAAGCATTATTCATAACAACCACAGAACGTTCTGGGTTGGAAGGGACTTTAAAAACCATCTCATTTCAACCCCTGCCATGGGCAGGGCCACCTTCCAGTATTCCAGGTTGCTCCAAGCCCTGTCCAACCTGGCCTTGGACACTTCCAGGAATGGGGCAACGACAGCTGCTCTAAGCAGCCACCGAGCTTTAAAGTTCTGTACTAAGGGTAAGCAGTCATTATCCTTTCTAATCAGACTGACTTTTAAAAAAAGCAAGAATTAACATAGAATAACAGAACCAGGAGAAAGAGCTTTCTTCTTAGCACCTGCCCTACAATTGTAGATTGTTAGATTTATTAATTTTTAATGGAGCTCTTTAGGTAAGTGCAATATATAAAAAAAAAAAAGCAAGTACATAAGTGAGAAGTAGAACTAGAAAAATGCATACTGAGGGTCTGCCAAGCTGCAGCACAGGCAAAAGCTTTTTCAAGGTTAAGTTTAGACTGAAGCAGGCAAGCAATCACTACAATTCAAACCCAAGCAAAGACCATAGTAACCTGCATGATTTTAAGTTAGTGACTGAATTTTCAGGAAATACTTAGCTTGCTATTCTAGCCACATTTTCCATTTCATTCCCCTAGCTCTTCCCACTGTCTTTTGGACTGCTTTCAGAAGACTGCTGAAAGCTGTCTGGATCTGTATAAAATACATAGCACTGAAGCCAAATGTGACAGGCAAAATCCCTTACTTGCCTATGAAGAAAATGTCTATGGAAGTGTCTAAAAATACACCAGAAAAAAAGATTTTAATTATTACTTACTTTCAGCACGGGGAATATAAGGTTACAATTTTACTGAAGATAACATGGCTGATGGCAACTTTGATACTTTTATTATTTAGAATTATTATTTTATTATTAGAGGGGTTTGTTTGTTTCATCTTTCCAAAATGCAGGAACTAGCAAACGGAAATATTTGAACTACAACTAACTCAGAGTTAATAATTTCTTTCAAATTGAGAGTACATGAAATACTCTACGGAAGTGAAATATTCACAGTCTAAGCTTCTTAAAAATAAATTCCAACTTTGGTTAAAGCCTGAGATTACATTATTTGATATTGCTTTTAATAAACATAAGAGAGTGTCCTAAAAAAACCAAGCTAAAATTAATCAGAAGATCCCGGTTCTCCTTTCCATTTAGGTATTCTTGCAACTTTGTGTTCTGAAAGTCTGCCTACAGTTTAAAAGGTCATTAAGACTTCATTTAAAGCTAGTGTAGCTGCTCTATAACAGGAACTACCAAAGCTTGAAAATTACATTTTTCATCTTGTGCATGGGCCGTTACACCACCTTGGATTCAGCTCTTTGCTATGTACAGGTACAGTTAGATACTGACAACCAACATTTTGGCAGGCATTTTTATAAGGTTCTAACTGAAGGCAAATATACCCTTTTGCTGCCCTGCAAATCAAGACTAAAGTAATCCTCCAGACCTGCAGCATATCATTTGGTGTTTATATTTCTGACTAGTGTTGTAGGCATGGAAAAGACTCAGATTTACTCTTTTCCATAACCTTGTTAAACTAATCCACGCAGAGGACACATGAAGAGATAACGAGAACTGCTTACTCAAGACTGCTTGCTAGTAGTCCTTTTCTCTAAAAGGACTCTCAAGTAAAAGGAAATTAACCCCAAAAGTCTGAGGAGATGAATTCCATCCTTGAGGAATACTCAATCACCTCTGAGATGTTTGCTTCCTAAAGGGAAGTCTGACAGAAGTACAAAGCAACACAGCAAGGTAGCAGTAGCTGCAGAACAAAAGACAACTGGCAGGCAGCTTCCCCCTCACCCCCAGTATTTCAGTGCATCCTGCAGCTTTCCCAGACCCGGACTCACAGCAGCACACCTGGACATCTCTGCTACGTGGAACTGGGAATGCGACCGGACACCACTGCTCCCCCTGCACCCAAACACCTCCTGATCAAAAGCAGTTTGTCAGTTGTACAGCCTCAGTGACATCCTGTGTCACCCCTCCCTGGGGCAGATGTGCTTCAGAGCTTGAATTAAACACTCCATTTAGCATTAGAACGCGACCCGCTCATCTCATGCAGAGTGTTTGGGAGCACGTGGCCGCATCGTGCAGCGATGATCCCTTCCAGCAGAGTACACAGAGCTCGATGGATTGCTTTAACGTGGTTAAAGGCATTCGATCCCTGTGATGTGCCCTGGGCACTGCACAAGCTGGCCGGCATGATAAAATTCCTGGCAATCTTCTCTGACAAGTTTAGTAATAGTGTGATAGCAGATTATTAGATGCTTCCTGCTGGGTTTTTGATATGCTTTTAGGACAAAGTCTAAAAACGCCTCAATTTCCCAAGTAACTGATAAAGACCTGATATCAGAGCACTCTAAAGGGCAAATACTTCTAGGCATTTAGATGATTTCTCTTGGGATATCACCACTGCATATGAAACACAGTAACAGAGAGTTGGTCCTAGAATCCCTTGTTTTCTTTCTTAGGAACATACTATCACCTTCTTAAACAGTCTTTAAATTATCTGTCATTAATTTGTTGTGCACTTTATTACAGTCTAAAGTTCAGACACACATTCAGACACAGAATTTCTTCACTGCTGGGCAGGTAAGTGATAGTAGCTTATATTTAGGAGAACGTGTATGCCATAGAATCATGGACCAATTTGGGTTAGAAGAGACCTTAAA
>WAAG01075551.1:12451-24486 GCA_013390105.1 Tichodroma muraria | reverse complement strand
GTCTTCAGCTCTGAGGATTTGATTTGTGCTGTATCAAAGGCAGAAGTCAACTGAAGAATGTTATCTGGGCTAAAGTTTAAATCTAAACAGTCACAGAGTTGAATGGGGCTTGAATTAGGAGTTGTGGTTGGAGGCAGTGCTCACCTCTAAATACAAATACACTTGAAGTACAACACACACAAAAAAAGTGAGACAGCTGAGAAAGAAGCTGCAGCTTAAATGAGAAACAGATTTGCAGCTAGCACAAATGAAATTAAAGGGGTATGGGTGCAAGCCAGCCAGTGTATTCTGTTGTGAGACAAAATGTTTAATTTCCCATTTGTGATAACACCGAGGAGCTGAATAGGGCTGTGGCATGAATGTTCCTTCAGGCAGCACTGATTGCCAAGACCTGGCAATGTATGAAACCTTCCCACTCCAGGCTGCCTGCCTAAAAACCTCCTATCCCTCAGCCTTGACATTGCAACAGCCCTCTTGAAGACTGTCAGATATGCCATGAAAAAAAGAGTCTGCAGGAAAAATACTGGAATTTTTGCATTTCCAAATATTTAGGATGCCAGCCACAACATGTGTGAAATTTGCAGTAAGAGCTGTAGATCTGTTTTAGCAGTGGGTGCCTTGAAGTATCAGATTATGAGGGGCAGAAGTAGAAATATTTGTTCTGAATATAAACATTGTTGGATTTTTAAACTGGTAATTTTTAAGTGGTAGAGATTTACCTGCCCCTCATTAAGGAGATAATTAGCTTTCAAGCCACAACTAAGAACAAAGGGTGATATTTACTCCATTTTCTTGCTCCTGTTTTCTACTCCTTCCTCCATGTTATTCTTACTATTTTTTTTAATTACTTTTTTCAAACCAACCGGATTTGATGCTGCAACTGCACAGGGTTAAAAGTATAGCTTCCCTCATATTTCTGAACTTTCTTCCATAAAAATCTTGAGGAAGATGATCTCTAACTTCACTTCCTCAGCATGAAAAGCAAAACATCTGGTTGTCTTAGTTTCCCACCCCAGCAGCTGACTTTCAAGACAGCAAGTAAGCAATGACACGCTTAAGATTAAAATACAGAAATCTGCTATGTACATGTTGGCATGGGAGAGCAGCAGTGCAACGGGGGAAAAACACCAAATTTCTATCACACTCATAATTACAGAGCACAGATAACAGCTTGCAGTTAACACTTTAATATACCCTGGACCCTGGTCTGTTTTTCCTGGCCACTGTCAATGGGAAGTGGATGGAAGCAGCTGGTTGGGGATTCCCCTGCAATGAACAGAGCCCAGCTGCTGCTTGGGGGTTTTTGTGTCCCCCCTTTTCCTCACGCACACAGACCCCGGACACCTGCCTGGGGCAGTGGGGATAGTCAGGATAGAGCCACCAGGAGGGGATTTCAGCAGGGATTTGGTCAAAATACTCTGGAAATGAACCTTTCAGTGTTCACAGAGCGCCAAAGAACAGGGAAGGAGGCTCTGTGTGCTTCCATGTCTTAGCCAGTATCTGAGCTCAGTAGAGGATATGGCTCTAAAGTTGCCCCCTTCATTTTTGGTTGAAAGTTAGACCTGATGGTCTTGGAGGTCTTAATAATTCTATAATTCTTCTCTATTACCTGCTCCACTCGTACAGTGAAATTGAGCATTTTTCCCTTTTTTATTAATTTTCCATGTTCTCTTCAATGGCCAATATTATTATGATGACAGATATAAGGGGATAATCTTCCTATTTCAAGATATTTATTTGTTATACAGCTCAGGACAACCCAGGACAACTTCACTTGTGTTCAGAACCTTTCAGACAGAAATTTGTTAGCGATGGAAGAGTGGTACAGATGTTCCATATTTTTGTGTAATAGCTGTTAATTCTGAAAAACATTGAGCTAGGATCCTCTCAATAATCTCTTCTGAGCTGTTTCTCACTGACTAAGGTCTTGAAATATACTTAAGGTGAGATTCTGCTATTTCTCCACAGAAAGCCTGGCTGCTGCAGGACATTACACCATGGCTCTACAGGGAAGCCAGTCCTCTGGAGAGGGCTGGAAAACTCAGAGAATCAAATTTTTCAGGTAGGAGATGACCTCTGGGCCAGCCTGCTGCCCAGAGCAGGGCCAGCCCTGAGGCTGCACCAGCTTTATCCAGGATTTTGGCTGACAGGCTGTGAAAACCTTCAAGGTTGGAGGTAACAAGGATGCTTCAGAGGGGCTGTTCCAGTGTGGGGCTGTATCCACAGGGAAGGGACTTCTTATCTCAGCCCCTGGGGAAGGGTCTGGAGCCCAATGAGGGGCTGAGGGAGCTGGGAAAGGGGTTCAGCCTGGAGAAAAGGAGGCTCAGGGGGGCCCTTCTGGCTCTGCACAACTCCCTGACAGGAGGGTGCAGCCGGGGGGCTCGGGCTCTGCTCTCAGGGAACAGGGACAGGAGGAGAGGGAACGGCCTGAGGCCAGAGGAGGCTCAGGGTGGACATCAGCAGGAACTTCTCCACGGAAAAGGTTGTCAGGCCTTGGCAGGGGCTGCCCAGGGAGTTTTGGAGTCTCCATCCCCAGAGGTGTCCCAGGAAGGGCTGGAGGTGGCACTCAGGGCCCTGGGCTGGGGACAAGGTGGGGATTGGGCAGAGCTGGGACTCGATGGGCTGGGAAGTCTTTTTCATCCTATATAACTCTGATCTTGTAGCTTCCCAGAAAGTCTTTCTTTTCTCTTTTGGAGATGGGGTTCTCCACTCATGGGGGACCTCTCTCAATTTCCAAGCGCTTTCAAACGCGATAGAGAGGAACCTTATGAAGGGACTGACTTGGATGAATGTGCTATTGCCCACCCTTTCTCCAGTTCCCCCCTTCACCAGTGAAAGGATAATAAAGGAATTAATACAGGGAGGGGTTGGTCTTTATGTTCCACAATACAGTCAAAGAGCATGCACTCATCCGTCATATAAAACTCTGTATTTCAAGAGTGTTGAGTGGCACCAGGAATAAATTTGTCTACCCTGCTCTGGTTTATTTCCTTATCTTGCTTATATGTGTGATAATTCAGTCACTCTGGAATTCTACAGGCTCTATGAAATGCCAAGCAAGTAATTTATTCATTGTTTTGCTCTTCCTCCTTTCCCCCATGAATGGTTTCTTAGTTATAAAAATGCAGCTTGGAGGCTTGTCTAGTTTTGCACTAATTTCTGCAGGTTCTTACCACCAGAGCTGATGGTATTAGCAGGGACAATAAGATTATTACTAATGATTTGGCAGCTTTAACATTACGGACCCTCCTGGATTTGCCAGTACACACCAGACACCGCCTTTGTACTGCATAACTAACCTAGAATGTAAGAAAAATCTATTTTAAACTCAGAGCTTTTCCTCTTTATTTGTGTTATTTCCTTTGTTTTGATCAAAACCAGAAGTCACCATCAGTCTGAAAGGGAAACTGCAATTACCTATGCTAATTTGTAGCTGAATTGGAAAGTTTTGGTTTTTTTCCTTATCATCCCACCGTTTTCAATATGCAGGGGTGGGATTGGTGATATACATATCGTTTCTGTTCAGTCAAATACAAATGCTTGATTTATGCAGCCATGCAGTGGATTTAACATAATGATGAAATTGTAATAAATCCTCAGAATAATTTTTTGTCATTGCTGTCACATTACCTTCTTATCCAGAATAAAAATAGACTAATCATGTAAGAAAAGTTGATCTCTGAATATTTTTTTTTTTTGCAAACCCAGAAATTAAAAGCTATGGATTTACTATATCCTCGCAGGCTAAAACCCTTTGAATTCCTGAGTGTTTTGGCTGAGTTTCCCTAGGCAACAGAACTTTCAGTATTGACCTAAGCCAGCCTTTCCCTCCCATCGTGATTTGCCCATCTCTAATGATAATGTGAGTAGACAGTCTAGGACAAAACATGTTTAAATCCTCTTAAGCTGTAAAAAGAAAGGAACCCAGGGATGTCTGGGCTGGTTTCTTCATCAGAGACAGAAAGTACTCACCCATCATACAGCAAACATCTGGACAGCATCAAACTATCCGGGTGGAGGGGGCAAAAGTCTCTGCCAAAGCCTTTCATGAAAGATTAAATCTCTGCCTCTTCTTTTCAAATACAGTTGTTCAAAGGTGCCTTAATTTCATGTTTCCAATTAGTCTGAAAACTTAAATTACCCATTTTTAGATATGGCTATAAAACACAGATTTCATTTGGCAACGACATAAAGAAAACTTTTCAATATTTCATTTTCACTTTGAGGAGGAATTAGTCTTGAAGATCATGTTGTAGAAAAGCAGGTCTGCAACAAATGCATGCCACCACCATGATGGCTTTACAGATGGCAAAAACAGAGGGAGAAAGAAATTAAGCAATTTAATTTTCTGTGAATTAATAGGGGTTGACCATTATTCTGCTGTCCTCAGAATAACACCTTTGCACATTTCTGCTCCCTGATGGTCTGTTCTGTGATGTTACAGGTGTGGTTTCTCTTGGAGTGGTTTTACTTGGAGTGATTTGGGGTAGCAAGTGGTTGTGCAGGAGAAGGGTGGAGCAGGGGAAGGCTGTGAGGTGGGAGTGACACCCAAAGCTGCTCACTTCCCCTCCCCTCCAAGGACATTCCAAGGACTCATCCCAGCCATCCTGACATAGTCTGGCTTTCCTCCACTGATGGTGAACACCACTGGCACTGGCAATGTGAGCAATGAGGCAAAACCATTTGCCCAGGTTTAGTCTGCTGAGACCTCGTGGTTTAGTTTTCTGACCCAAAGGTGTTTCTGTGCCCTGTGCGCTGTAGGATGCCCTCCATGAATGCCCCAGATTTTCTCAAATAATTTCAATGCTCCTGCTTCCTGCTGCATGGGTGTAAGCCCTGAATATTAGAGTGTTTCCCAGCTGTGAGGAGCCATTTCAGCTCCTTCTGGAGGACCTGGACACAAGAGAACCAGAGACCAGCCTGGCCATGCCTCCCATGTGACCTTGGGTTGAAGTGTTTAATCTTGGAGAGTTTCCTCTCTCCCCCATGGCCCTGAAAAAGGGGGATAATAATAGCTGCCCATATCATCAGGGGGGTGTGAGGATTAATGAGTTAATGCCTGTAGGTCTCTGTGGCACTCTGCTGACAAGGAGCTGCCTGAGTGCCGTGACACAGTGCAGAAACTCACGGGGCAGGAGTTGTTCACTCCACAGTGTTGATTAGCGGTGGGGGAAAGAACAACCAGGGCAGAGCAGACAACAGCCATAAAAGCTGAAGGAGCTGCAGAGACTGGCCTGCAGGGCCCAGCAAAGCTAGGAAACAGCTTGCTAATTTTTCTGACCCACCAGATGAGAAGGTTTGTGTTAAAAATTTCATCCCACACTGAAGGAGGAGGTCTTTGGCACACCAGTATGGCATCCTGCATGGGATAGGAGCAATTGAAGGCAGATCATCCATGGCAGTACGAAAGGATGGGAGGAAGGGCGATGGAGTAGCAGAAGACAAGGGAAACAGAGCCACATTCTCAAAGAAGTTTGTAGCAACAAAACTCCCCCAAGGCTCGTGCCTATGTGTGCCCAGCCAGTCATAAGGGATGGCAGAGGTGGGGATTTTGGATGCTGAGAAGCTACCAGAGCCAGTTTAGAGCTGGATTAGAGGCTGTGATTCCTACAGGAACAACCATGTATCTTTTGTTGACCCACTGTGCTTCTCTTTATTTCTTCTGACAATTAACCTGCTTTAGCTTCAAGGTTTTTTTTTCATTCTTTACCTCCTCCCCAGTAACTGATCCTAAAGGGAAAACAAGAACTTAATCCATTAGCGACCACTGACACAGAATAACAGTTTAAATTTTATGAGAAATTATTTCTATGAAAAATCTCATCTGTCAGAGCATTTGGTGTGAATTTCAGCTTTTGCAGAAGTTTTTTGTTGCTCGATTCTCACAGTTACTGACACGTTATTGTATCTGTGCAAGCATGGTCAGGACTTGACGTTCTGAGCGATCCAAAGGGGAACCTCTCAAATGTCAACCTAATGAGGGTACAGATCTAGAGCCAGACAGAAGGGTTTGCAAATCTTTATGCTGAAAAGAAACCTCAAAATAAGCTGGCAGTGTGTGCTGGGACCCCAAGGCCCTGTGCTGGGCTGAGCCCCAGTGTGGGCAGCAGGGCAGGGGCGATTCTGCCCCTCTGCCCCTCAGGTGAGACCCCACCTGCAGAGCTGCCCCAGCCCCGGGCCCAGCACAGGGAGGAGCTGGAGCTGCTGCAGCCAGGCGGGAGGGGGCGCCAGGAGGAGCAGAGGCATGGAGCAGCTCTGCTGGCAGGAAAGGCTGGCACAGCTGCCACTGCTCAGCCTGGACAGGAGAAGCTCTGGGGGGACCTCACTGTGGCCTTGCAGGGCCTGAAGGAGCTGCAGGAAAGATGGAGAGAGACAATTGACAAGGGCTGGGGGACAGGGCACAGGGGAATGGCTCCCACTGCCAGAGGGCAGGGCTGGATGGGATATTGGGCAGGAATTGTTCCCTGGCAGGGTGGGCAGGCCCTGACATAGGGTGTCCACAGCAGCTGGGGCTGCCCCTGGATCCCTGGCAGTGCCCAAGGTCAGGCTGGACATTGGGACTTGGAGCAGCCTGGGACAGTGGAAGATGTCCCTGCCATGGCAGGAAGGTTTGAAAGGGCTGAGATTTAAGGTACCTTCTAGCCCAACCAGTTCCACAATCCTTCAACTTCATTAGATTGTCATTATTAGCTCCTTCAGGCGTTATTTTTCTGGTCCTTGATAATGGTCTCTATAACTGCTTACTCAGATGGGGTCCTAGTGCTTTTGCCATCCTTAGTAGAATCCAGCCTGATACAGGTGGGACTTAAAGGTTTTTTACAGAAAAAAATAAAAAACCTAACAAAGTACCTAAACCAACCCAACTCAACCAACCCAAACAAAAAACAACAAAAACCAACCAATCAACCAACCAACCAACCAACCAACCCCAAAGCAACAAAAAAACCCACACAAGAAATTCCCAATGAAAAACAAAAGAGAGACAAGTTTTAGCATTTAGCTTTAACGACAGATGACAATTAGACAATTAGTACACTTACTCTCTTCCCAGAACCTATAAAGATTTTGTTCAGAGGCTAACAGATTTTAAGGAAACTGTCCATGCTTTCCCTGTGTTTGTGATGGTTTTGAACAGCAACATCACTGTAGAAATGTCTCTGCCTCAAGGCAGGGGAGGCTACGTCCATCCTGTTGCAATAAAAAACCCTTGTGACTGCATGTGGGGCAAGAATTTCTATTTCACCCAGAAATTCTGCTGAGCAAACAAGCTCATTTTATTCTGGAAGCAAGGCAAAGCAAAACTGATTTCTTGTAGATCTGCCAAATCTAGGGTGAGTCCCCCACTTTTAATGCCTGAGACTTTTTGTCACACCCAAGATCTTTCAAAATGAAAAGTATTTGTGCAAAGGATACACATCTTCATGTACCAACACCAAGTATAATTGCCCATTTTTGCAACTTTCTTCATCTACTTTACAGCCCTGCAATTCAGACATCCTGAGATATTTATAAATTGCTCTTAAAAAAAGGAGCCATATGCATTTCAGCATTGCTATGTTTTTATTCTGGAGACATCACATTGCAATTAACTCATCAATACTTGGGTTCCTTATTATGTAAAATGTGATGAAAAGTGATTAATTTTTAGGCCAGAGTCTTCCTTTACTCACACCACAATTTTACCTAAGTTTTGAAAATCATTTGTTTGCGGAAGATAACATATGGACTGAAAAGCAGCATTCTACCTTCTTAGAATTAAGGCTCGAAAAGACATTTAAGGTCATCAAACCAAACCATACACCCCAGGAGTTGCAGGGGAAGATGTCACAAAGCTACAACTTATGGGTGGGGATCACTACACTGTCTTTATAGAGGAAAATATGCTCAGGAGGATCCATCTTAATTCACAACACACCACACAGGCGTCTGGGAAACAAAAGCAACAGAAGATATCTCATCTGCACCCCTCTTCAGGGGCACGACATAACCATCCCAATGTCCAAAGGTTTTGTGCCAGGAAAAAGCCCCTCACTGTCATTTCTCTCTGTGTGTGTGTGTGTGTGTGTGTGTGTGTATCACTTTTGGGGCAGTACAGCCCCAAATGCAGAGTCGGTGCTGGAAGATGGGGCGATCATTTAGGCTGGGCATGAAAGAAAGGAGAAGAGTTGTGACTGGGGAGGAGAGTGGCACCCCTGGTGTGACACAGAACACATGACTCATCCAGGGTGAGAGTCTGGAGATCCTCTGGCCAGCAGCCAGCCTGGAGTTCTCCTGGGTGATGCCTTTTCCTGGCTTACCTAAAAAACAGAGGCCAGACAGAATTAAGACAATAAAAGCAGATATATTTAATGAAGGGCCCTCAGGTACACTAAGGGCAGACAAAGCCTCCACAGGGGATACACCCAAAAATGGACTATAGTCAGTTTTTCACACAATTGTAAGTTTGGTCCATTCACACATCAGGGGTTAACCCTCCAATTACAACTTCTGGTAAAGAAGTCATTAACCCCCAGTTTTCTCCCCAATTCACTTTTGTTTGTACATTTTGGGGCCTGAGGCTGTAGGGTGTCCTTGAGTTCCAAGCTCAGAGGGATTGTTTTGTCTGACCACAATGTGAAGACAGCAGCTGACAACCTGTATGGAGTTTAAAGCTATGCACTGATGCAGTGCAGGATCTGAAAAATATAAAGTCCAAAGTCCTAAGGCATCATGGGGGCTGCTGACAGCCTGGGGACACCTGTTGGACATGGCAGGGGAAGGAGCCATGGTGACAACTGCCAGGAGCGTCATGGAGTGGGAGCTGATCCCCAGCACAGAGCACCCCTTGTTACCCTCACAGCCTCACTGGGTGTCCAGCCCCTCCAAATCCTGGTGGGACTTGGCCACAGGCACGAGTCTCCCACAACGTGATCTGTGTGAGAGTGGCCGGCCACTGGCTGGAGGGCTGCCAGGCCCTTCCTGGGGTGCTCTGGTAGAGGGACACGCTGACCTTGGGCCAGGCTGAGCTTGCGGCCATGACTCTGACTGTGCTGTAAATGCCCCCTTGGCCAGCACAGCCTCCCTGGCAGGGTGACAGCCCTGAAATCCCTCTACCCATCCCCTAACAGCCGTGGTCAGGGGCCGAAACACGGGAGCCAAAATCCCCGTGTTGCTGCTCTCCAGTGAGGCAGCCTGGCGAGGGAACACGCCTCGGGAACATCTGGCACTGGGATGGGAATTAGGACCAGATATGGCTTTACAGTGACCAGATTATTGCACATGACACCACTGCCTGCAACAGGGAAGTCCTTGTTTTAATTCCTCCAAAAACAAAGCAAAAAGCACGCTAATTTATTTCTTTATTTTCTCAGCGAATGCGCGCCTTTGTCCGTATCTCATTCAGGATAAACTGAGGAAAGAATCAATTTTCTGTGATAAGCCTGGAATAAAAATAAATTATGATTTCCTATATCCTGCAGAAATTACATGGTATGAATGCCAGTGTGGCAGTTAACATTTCCAGTTCTCCCGCCTTCCAGGGCTGGGTCTCTTTACACACCAACAGCTGGCAACGGGAAGATGACACACATGTTTTATTCTGATATTAATGAATGAGTCTCTAATGAGAACACTTAGTCTAACGAGTATCAATGCTCCCTTCAAGAAGGAAAAGGACTGATCCTCTTCTCTGTGCTACAGCTTCTCAAATAAATATGGTAAATAGAAAAGCTATGTAATACTGATGTGCTCTTCCTAAATGGATTTGGACTTTTTTTTTTCCCTTAAGTCAGGGAGATTTCTGAGTATTGGGGAATTTTCTTTTGTGGGGGGAGATTAGTTTTCTTATTTTTTAGACATTATCCAGCCTTGCTCTGCACAAATACTGAATCTCTGAACTGTTCAGAATTGATGTCCTTTAGGTGCTTGGAGCTTCCTCCTGCCAAGATCTTATCTGATATTGGGAAAGACTGACTATGAACAAGAAGTTTTCTTTGGAACAAAGGACCTGATATTTATCCTGGAATATTTTCTGCCTCTGCCTGGTGATTAGCTCATCGACCTCAAACTTTCCCATTTCTTCTACCTCCTTTCTTGACAGCCTCCCTTGCCCAGCAAGCCTTTCCCACTCCCAGCCCTTCCCAGAATCCCAGGGCTCTGAGAGGAATGGTGCTGGGAAGAAGAAGTGAGTTGCCAAGGTAACGTCTTGTCACATAATATGTGTTAGATGTTCCCAGAACTGGGAAACACACTGGTGCTGAGGAGCTCAGGAGCTGCACTGAGACCTGAAACGATGCGTCTCTGCTTTCAGTGATCATTTGGACCTGTGAGAAATTAAGAATTCTCCCTGAATTAAATTAGCTGGGATTTGTCTACACGCCTATAGGAGACAACAGTGTGTGGCTGATACCTGTGGAGGTAATGGCTGTCATTCCATGAAAGTTTAATGGAAGCAGTGAAATGCTCTGTGGTCAAGCTGACCCTATTCATATGCCCTATATGACCCTATATATTCATATGACCCTATATCAAATATGAATAAAACAATACAATATATATAATATGAAAATCTCATCCCTTCTAGGAGAAGAGTTAGATGAAAGCTGACTCATTTTTGCTCAGTTTTACTTGCTTTTTTCCAATCATGCTACTATCCCATTTATTCTTGCATTGCCCAGTCCAAAATTCACCAACAGAGGATTAACAGAAAATTAAATTCCCACCCTCACTGTCAGTAAAACTTGTGCCAAAAAGCATTTTCATGCTGACTGAATCAGAACAAAATTCCTCATGTGTGAACTCACTGATTATAATTAACTCACACCAGGCCTATCTACCACCAAGGACAGTGAGATGACGGAATCCCTGTGGGCAGCTGGAAAGGAGGAAGAAATGTCATAAAAACATTCCAAACAATGCATACCTTTTGAAAAGTATCACACACTTTGGGTGAAACCCTGTTTCTTTCCATGAAAACGCCTCTCCTTCTCCCAGTACAGGATTTTACACTTTAGGAATAAAGGTGACTTAATTTTATAAGTCACCTTTATTCCTAATTGTTCAAATTTATTTTGTCACCTTTATTCTTAATTGTTCAAATCAATTTCTGCTCAAGATCAGGTAAAATGGTGAAGAAAAGGGGTGTTGTGGAGGATATCCATGGATGAGAAAGAAATTTAATTCGTTTATCTTGACTCATGGTGACAATTTACAGATAAGGGCATCACCCACTGGGAGTGGCACAGAGCAGAATCTGAATTTTGGATTGTGGCACTGGAATGAATCTCCACAACCCACGAGTGTAGCTCTAAAATCAAGGGGAATTAATACAAAAAGCAATTAGTATTCAGATACATCTGGGATAAAAGCTGGCTTCCTTCACATCAGCAACAGTTGTCCTGATAGTTCACCTCTTCATTTCTCTACTGCATTTTAGTGACAAGAAATTGTACAGTACAATTTGATGAGGAGGCAGGGATTTTCCAAGCACACAATGTCTGTGTGACTGGCACTACTTCCAATAAAATTTCTGTGGAAGTCTTCTAATTCCATCACGATCCTTTATTTTTCACTTTCTAAAACCCTGATTTGAAGACACTTTGTAGTGCTCTGCTCTATTCTAGTACAATACAAAATGAAGATAAAGAAGATATAATGTAATTCTACTTTTGTCTCTAGATTTCTTGTCAAGCATTATTATGCTAAGGAAGAAAACGATGATAAAGAAAGAATAAAAAAAAACCACAAGAAACTGCTTTTATATATAATTTAAAACCTTGATAAAAGATGAAGTTTCTGTTCAGGGAATAACTTTTAGAAATTACCATTTGGATATTATGCATTGCACAAAAAATTAAGAAGCTCGCAGGTGAAATATTTCTTGCGTGTTTTGTCCCACATGGAGGAACTTTCTTGAACAAAGTTGGTATCGGGTTTCCTTTTACAGAATTTTCTCCCATACATTGCTATGGAACTATTACTGGCTACTTATGGGTACTCAGGAAAGACAAAGGAAGTGGCCAAAATCAGGGGAGAGGGTGGCATTCCAGGACTTCACT
>WAAG01075551.1:0-12446 GCA_013390105.1 Tichodroma muraria | reverse complement strand
CAAAGGGGAAAGTGCTTGCCGTGAAAGACTCGCTGGGCCCCTGATTCTCTTTTGTTGTTAACACCATAGTTATTGTTGTTATTTTGTTTCTCTTGTTATATGCAGTAGTAAAGAACTGTTATTCCTATCCTTACATCTTTGCCTGAGAGCCCTTCAATTTCGGGATTGTAACAATTCGGAGGGGGGAGGTTTTGCATTCTCCATTCCCAGAGGGGCTCCTGCTTCCCCTGGCAGATACCTGTCTTCCAAACCAAGACATTTGGTTAAAATGGGCAAAATGGTCATAATTTTTGGGTTAGGACAAGTTTAAACTGTCAGAGGGGAGGGCTGGATAGGATTTTGGGCAGGAATTGTTCCCTGGGAGTGTGGGGAGGCCCCGGCGGCACAGGGTGCCCAGAGCAGCTGGGCCAGCTCCTGGATTCCTGATGGTGTCCAAGGCCAGGCTGGACACTGGGGCTTGGAGCAGCTTGGGATAGTGGAAGATGTCCCTGCCTATGGCAGGGGTGAGCTTTGGGGTCCCTTCCAGCCCAAACCAGTTTGTGATTCTGTGATTCTTTCATGACCAGAAACTGTTTGAAGACCCAAAGAGGACTTGTGGCACTTGTTCTGGGGAAAGAAATTTCCTAAATGCAGTAGGCTTGACCTCTACTGTAAAGTATGGCTGATCCTGAAGAGAAGGCGTTTTAAACCTAAGCTACTAGTTCTAGTAGCTTAGACTACTTTGAGATAAAATGGATGAAGATATGTTAAAATTTTTTTCACTGTCTTTTGCAAGGTGTGCCTATTAATGAAATCTTGAGGACATAGGAGCTTTTGCAACCCTGACTTAAATGCACATGCTGTTTAGACGAAAAACAGGCATGCTGCAAGCTTCCCATTTAACTTGTGTAGAGCCTTCACTCCACCAGCTGGATTTCTTCTCCAGAACATTATAATACTCACTAATGGGAGGGCTGGAGCCAAGAACAGGAAAAATAACTGGCCCAAACAAGCAAGTTATTTAGACTGAGAAAAGAAAGATATAAATACCTTTTATTGCTGGGTGAGAATCAGTTCAGGGCTGCCTGGGATTACCCAAGTGTACCAGGAATTGACAGCCAAGATTTAACTTCTTTTACCCCATGCATGCCAATGTTCACCTGTAGGGTTTGGTACCTTTCAAGAACTCAGGAGAGAGGGAAGGACTGGTGCTGTGGATGTATTTCCTGTGGCAAAGAAAGTCTGGAAGGGCTCAATCTCCTCTGTCTTTGAACTTTCAGTCAAGGTCTGCAAGCAACTCAGGTCACACCTCCCAGCACACCTTTTTACTGCCCATGCACTTGGTACTCCTGAACTTTTCTGCAGGCCAGAATTTTACCAGTAATTTAACCAGTAATTCTACCAGTAATTTTAACTTAAGGCAAATCAGTGTATTTTGTCTTCTGCCTGACTCCTGTGGCACCAGGGGAACTGACCCTGTCAATCTTATTGCTTGTGCCTGTGGATGCTCATGCGCCTCTGCCCCCGACCTGTGGTCCTGCGGTGCCCTTCCCCTTGCGCCCACAGGGTTCCTATCAGCAGCCTCTCATTAGAGGTCCTGTGAAAGAGCTTCTGACAGTCCAGAAAAGAAAAAAGAAAAAAAATTCCCAGCTAAAACTCCTTTAGGACTTTTACTGCACACAAGGAAATGAGTTTTCCCATTAGAAACGGCGTTTTTTTGCTTGCTATTACGTTATGTTTGGAATATTGTCATGTTTTAAGTGCTGTTTCAATTTGCTTGCTGCAATAAGGTAATCCTGGCAGAGCATTATTTAATTTTAGACATTTTTAAAAAAATCTAAAGCTGAGTCACATTTTTTTAAGTGAGGAAAGCCATGCAATTGCCTGTGCTAATGTGACATCATGGGTGTCGGAATTAAGAGAACAAATCTTCATAAAATATAATTTTTTCCCCTTAACAGTTTGATTTAAGGGTATGCATTAGGTCTTGCCTAGAAAAAGTTAGATCTGGACTTAGACTGGACTCTGATTTAGGCTTGGCATGGTCTTGTCTCAAACCTTCTTATGAGAGCAGTCCAGTTGACATGATGGCCACAACAACAATACATGGTGCTGAGACACCCTTCTCTCATGAGATGCTAAAAAATATGTATATCGATTGCTTGGAAAACACTCAGTAGGGAGTTTGGAGCTAATTGTTTCCACTAACACTAACACCTTGTCATTAATTAATAAAATCTCAATACATGACTGAGAAAGCTGTGTCACTGCTGAGAAAGCCAAGAATTAGATTATGAGCCAAAGTCTTAACTCATGCCATAAACATTTGACTGTAGACCATGGTAATTTAGGCAGAAAATTTAAATATTTTATACATGAAATTCTCAAAAGTATTTTTTTCCTTCTCATACCCTCTAAAAATATATTAAAAATCAGTTTATTCACTGACTCAGAGGATCACTGTGTACACGCTAAGAGCTTGCATTGAAAGCAGGCTGCAGAAACAGTGATTAAACTCCCTCTCCCTGCTTCCAAATTGTCTTTTAGATAGAGGGGTTGTCTGTTTTCTTCACCAGGAAATATGCTTCATAATAGAGAGCCCAAGAACATCATAAAGCAGGTTCAGGTTGCAGATACCTTTGCTTACATCTGATTCATTGCTCTGTACAGTTTTACCACTTTAGTTTTTGAGGCAGCATGGCAAACACTTTAATAAGACAGACAGAGGCAGCAAGAAAGTAGAGACAGGCTGCTGTTTTAGCAAGGGCCTGGAGTAAGAACAAAAGCCATCTTCTGTGGTTTAAAAGCTGAAGGGGCTAATGAACTTGACAAGAGTAAAAAAAAGAGTAGGTACATGTGGTTTTTCTGATAGTTAGGAATAACTAAATAGTAAAGTTGAGCGTGTGAATAAAAGTTCATCTACACTGTAAATGGACTTCCAGTGCTGGTATATGAGACTGATGCCTTTGTCATCTGACATTACCATTGGTATGAACCTACATTTTTTTGGGAAAGCTTAAAAAAAAAAGAAATATTTTTGGACACATAAACCTCTGGTAATTCCTAACGGTGGCTTCACACAATTTTTGACTTTGACTCATATGAGGCTGAAAACATCTCAGACTTTTCCCGAGACAGCAGTTCTGTGGTGGGTTCATTCTAAAGGTCCATATCCTGAAACTTGTTACAGTGGTTTACACTCCAGATTGCTTTCCCTTCCTATTGTTTGGAATAGGATTTACTGTAGGAAAATAATTGAGAAAACAATCCACTGCTATAAAAATTGCCATGAAAATACAGGCAATAGAACAATCTTAAATTCTACAGTTTGAGATTATCTGAAGGTTTGTTACCCAAGATGGGGTTTTTTTCCAGCCTTCTGGGTGAATGTCCATAAATAATTACAACAGGCAACTTATCATAGGAAGTCTGGCTTTAAAACAAAAGGAAAGAAAAGAAAAAAGCATGAAATATTCTGGAATTTTCTTTTTTCTTCAAGTATAGTGTGATCCCAATCCTAGCTTATTTCCCTGCATCAGAAATGCCTCTGCTAGACACAATAGAATTTAAATTGGAATCAAAACTGTGGTTTCACACCACAATTATTGGTATGTTTAGATTTAATATGTCAGCAGCTCAAGGCTGAACTTTGGTTGCCCTGTGCCAAAATCCCACCACGGTAAAACTGAAAAGCTTTTACGAGGCAGGTATGGCTCAGATGCTAAATTTCAGTGCTGCTGCCTTCCTCAGGCTGGTTCTGAAAGGCAGCTTTCATTTCATGAGCTCAGCTCCATGGATATCTGGAATTTCCTGCCAGCTCTGTGCTGCATGGAGGAAAGGGGCTGTCCGGCACTCTTAGGTGGGGAGTCTTTTATGTCAGCAGCCCCTATGGGAGAAAGTCGGCAGTAAAAATCAGAGCAGCTTTGTTTGTGCTCCTGTATGGATTTGCTGTCCCAAGAAAACCTGGCATTTTAACTGTCACTTTTGTTCCTGTTGTCTTCCTTCCCCAGGCACAGGTCTGTGTTTTGCAGCTGGGGCAAAAAGTCTGACCTTGATTTTCCTGCAGTCCACAGATTTTGGGCAATAGCATTTATGAAAAATTACTCTCAAAAATTACTCTCAAACTCTATGTCTGAGAGTTCCTCATAAATTTTCTGGAAGTTCTTTTAGGCTTCATTATGCGCCAAGATAAAGCACAGACGTGCCTTCCTGCTGTTCCTCTCCTTCTGCTGAGGACTTGGACCATATTCTTCATCACAACTCTCTGCCTTCATCAAAAAAAGTGAAAAGAAGGTTTAATTTCAGTGGGATTATTTCTCCTGCTACCTCCCCAAAACACAAGCGGCTTTTCCACTAAAATTCCATTTCCCCCATGAAACACTGACTCTGTGAGACTTCCCATGCTTATCCACTCTCCACTCAATCCACTTATCCACTCTGCCAGGCCTCTGGCTTTGTCTGTCTCTCCAGCTGCTCAGATTTTTTTTCAGATTATTCCAATAAACTAATAATTCTATTATAAAAAGGTACTTTTAAACTTTTATTATTACAATCTTTTTCCTAAACTGTTGTTCTACTTCAGAACAAAATACACTTTAGAATGGAACTTTTTCCCCAGGAAAAGGAAGAAAGGTATTTCTTCTCACCTTAACCATAAATAGCGTTTTATCAGCACCTGCCCTGGTTTGAGACACCTTGTTTATGGGGTTTATGTTACCCAAATTCCACGTCTTGCCCTAGGTTTATTAAGTGGCAATGGGATTAATTGCTCCCCTTCCACGGAAACCTTGTGTGCTGAAGACTTTTCTCTATATCTTTTACAGTTTATATTGATGTCTATTTTCTGGCTGGTCTCATTAGCATTTGCTAAAATTTTTTTACATTTCCACTATCCCTGGTTGCTCCAAGCCCTGTCCAATCTGCCCTTGGGCACTTCCAGAGATGGGAATGTTTCTCTGTAGAATCCAGCATTAACAATTCTGGTGGAAATGTTTCAGGTTTAAAATATTTCCTAGATACAAAATTTATGGAGGGTTTATGCCAGTTCTGTACTGGTGAGGAGCCCTAAAGAAGGCAGAGTCCTGCTTTTGCTGAGGCCCATGGTAGTCTGGTGAAGATCCTGGGGGTTGTGGTTCATAGTCTGCAAAGACACTTAATCCGAAGTTTGGGTATAATTGTAACCAATGGAGACCTAATAGTTTAAGAATTGTGTACTTTGGAAATATGTATGAACTCTTATCTCTGAAATTTTTTGTTTTAATCCCAAACATCCAGAAAAATGCCTATTATAAGCAAATGTGATATGAATCATAGAATCACAGAATGGTTTGGGTTGGAAGGGACCTTGAAGATCATTCAGTGCCAACCCCTGCCTGGGTAGGGACACCTTCTGTTATTTCAGGTTGCTCCAAGCCCTGCCCAGCCTGGCCTGGCAAATGTCAAGGAATGTTTTAACTTAAAAATTTGAGGATTAAGGCATCTCTAAAATGACAATTCATGTCTTTCCCTGAGGACAACTGGCGACTTGCCTTTTGAGCCCTCCATGAGAACTGACTGGTGAGGCTACACCACCATTTGCATGTCAAATCATAATTTCAGGTGCAGGTGATGAAAGCTTCTAGCAACAAAAGGACATGGCAAACAAAGCTGAGGTGCCTTTTGCATGGAGAGCAAATCTAACATTTTAGTCCTGGTCATGCAGAATGTGGCAGCTAATTTGCTCTTTGGAAAGAGCCTGGGGCTGGAGAACCACGGGGAGCCTAAGTGATAAGAAAGCAGAGAGCAGCAGAAATGAGATATTTTTCCTGGGAAAACGGATGTGCCTCTTAAGTTTTGCTGTCTTAATTGATCCCTGCTGCTGTGTAGCACCAGGGATGTTTTGTGTCCTGTGCACGGGCAAGGAAGACGTGCAGAGGTGGCACTTGGGGACACAGTTTAGTGTTGGGCTTGGTGGTGCTGTGCTCATGTTTGAGCTTGATGACCTTGGAGGTCTTTTCCAACCCTGATGAATCCGTGGTTCTGTGGGTAACAGGTCCACCCCCAGGGAAGGAGGAGCTGCTCACTCCAGCCAGATGAGTGTGGCCCTGTCACCCGCCCAGTGCAGCAGACTCTGATTAGAGACAAACATCCTGGTGTTTCTTCTCCTACATGATAGAATTTTGACAATCAGCCATAACATTTGTGCAGGTTGGCAGCAGCTTCTCCTGGTTTGATTCATTCCCTACCACTTCTACAATCATAATCAACCAGAATTTTTTATCTTTTTTTTAGTGGAAAACTCCTCTTTCATCTCCATTTTCATGCTTGCCTAGAAAAACATACTCTTTTTGAACCAGATGTGGTAGGAAAGAGAAATATCCTCCTTTTTCCAGTCTCTTCACTTTTCTTACCATTATGAAACAGATTTACTTAACTTCTGCAGCATTGACTGGTGCTAGATTTAATTAATCCTAGCATTTCAGTCACCCAAGCCTTCAGAAATTTAAACAGCCTGAGGAAGGGAAGACTTTCATTTACTGTTTTGTGTTACTTGTAATGATGCCATTTGATTTCCCTGGTGGCTCCACAGCTTTCCTTGACTCTTTCTTCCAGGCTGCTTGTGGAAAGGAGTCACCAAGCAGGAGCCAGAAGAACAAGAAACAATGGTCAAGAAAAACTTATCCTTGAGAAAACAGAACCAGTTTTCTTTCTTCAGTGATACAGCCAGAGAACTAAAGAGGTTGAATACCTATCTGCTTTGTACATTTCAATAGCTGACTATTTTTTTCTCAGAAAGGGAGGAAAATAATGGGCAAATCACCTGGCAGATGTGACAATTCCTGGTGAGGTGCTATTTCTGTTAGACTTAGCAGAAATAGTGTCATGTGAGCTATCCTGCAGGAACAAATGGGTGATAATCCAATGTCTGAGGAAAAGGGAATTGTATGTGTAAAATAAATTGTGAGGCAAGAGAGGCTTCCAAGCATAAACACAATGGAGAATTGCTATAACAAAATAGAGAACTATTGTCACAAAACAGCAGAAATGGGACTAAATGGGTTCTGGAGGTATCTTTGCCTCATACGAGTGATGTTGGGACAATTTTGGATCAGTTGAAAACAACCAAGATATAAGTTAAAATCATTTTGTTTGGGTCTTTATATTATCAACATTTTTTAGATCAGTTATCAGTGCCAGTGAGTCTAATTTATGTACTCACTAATGGATATACAGAAACATAGAGGAAAACCCAGAACGTTTTAATTCTATTTGTGTGTTTTGCATTGACAGGATCCTTCTCCCCTTCAGCAAACACATCCTCTCCCTCCAGTGTAGGACACTTCTGCCTCTCCCTGGTGTACATGCTCTTGCTTGCCAGAAAATGTTGCTAAACTGCTTCCATTAGCGATGCTGTAAATCACAAGGACAGCTAAGATTAGTTTGCATTTTTGGAACAGGGATAATATCCAGTTGGACATGCTCCTATTGTCATTCCCTATGAGTATCATCTGGTAGCATCATACACATTAGTGAATTGTAAATTTTGTAGACATTTTGAGGCATTATTCTTTACATTTACATTGAAATCTTTCTTTTCCTTCCAAAACAAGAACATTTTATGTTGAAATGGGGGCTAATAATGTCTTTTCTGAGATAGAAAGTTTTGATAAGGGTCTTATTTCTAAGAATAAAGCTTTCAAGAGAATAAAACAGCAGTCCGTTGGAGTAGAGGGTTTTGGAAGTAAAGCTCATTTAGTCATCCCAAGTGACTTTGTTCCAGGTGGGCAAGCAGTAGAGAAATAAAAGTTTGGAAGGTGGAAATGGCCAAAATCTGTAACAGCAGCACAGCAGAATACCACAGGCCTGAAAATGTCAGTTATAATCTGTGATAAATTGATAAAACATTTTCTTAGAGATGTTGGAGTTACACTTTAAATGACTGAGAACTGGATTATAGTTTAAGTCACTTGGCTGATTTAAAGTCTGAGTAGGTCCCACTGTTTCTGCCTCTACATACAATTTAGGGAACATCCGTCATCTTATTTAGTGTAATTAATAGTTCATCAATAATCTTGGTTCTCTCAGAAACAAACTGGATAAGGCTTTCGTTTCCTGCCCTGAGCTCTTTTTTGTGTGCTGAGTGCTGCTTCCCATAAAGCTGGTGGGTATTCTGACATGGTGGAATAGGGAAAGGTCTGCCTCCTCATCTAGGACATGTCCACAGCTCCATTAATGAACAGCTGAACTGCCCAAATACCTGCAGGCACCAGGGCACAGGTGAGGGGGATGCTCTGACTGGGAGCACAGCAGGTTCCCTGGAACAGACATGGTCTGGTGTTTAACTGCATGAATTCAGTGCTGTAAAAGAACTCAGGCAACCTCCTAAAGTGAAGTAAGATCACATAACTTTTTGCAGTTATTTCTCCAATTTCTAAAAACCTCAAGTAAAGATGCCTCAGGATTTCTAATGGGGCTGTGGAACTGCTTAACAGCAAACCCATCTGTTGAAAACTCCACTTGCTTTGATGAGGTCTCTAACTGTCTCTGCCAGCTTCCCCATCAACAGTATGGTATGCTGAACCAGGAGTGGTTTTAGACTGAATTATTCTATCTTCAAAGTCCTCAAGATTGAATTTTTCATAAAAAAGGTAAAAAATCTGCAATCTGTTTAAACACAGGAGGGACTGCAATAGAAATTGCTTGGGCACTTCCAAGGATCAGATGCTCTAATGCAGCTTCTAGAGTTGGATTTAGAGGGATAAAAGGAAGTCCAAATACGACTGCTGCTAAGCTCTGGAGCTTGCTGCAGTGTGTCTATGCTGCTTCATCATTGTCTGAGTGGATTTCACTCTCCCTGGACCAAACCTGTGGCCTGGGCAGCCTCTCCAGCACTGGCAGGTGACACCCTGTGCTGCTGCCTGACACAGGAATTTCCCTACGTGTCCTGAGCCTCATCCAGTGTTAGGGATGAAATGGTTCCAGGGGAGAAATTGTGCAGAAAGGGGATGGCACCCTGCTGCTTTCCCTGAGGAGACTGGGAGGTGTATTATCAACATGTTGCTTCCAGTGCCTGAAGGGAGCCCACAAGGAGGATAGAGAGGCAATTGACAAGGGCTGGGGGACAGGGCACAGGGAATGGCTCCCACTGCCAGAGGGCAAGGCTGAATGGGATATTGGGCAGGAATTGTTCCCTGTGAGGGTGAGCAGGCCCTGGCACAGGGTGCCCACAGCAGCTGGGGCTGTCCCTGGATCCCTGGCAGTGCCCAAAGCCAGGCTGGACACTGGGGCTTGGAGCCACCTGAGATAGTGGAAAATGTCCCATGGCACTGGATGAGCTTTTAAGCCCCTTCCAACCCAAACCAGTCTGTGATTATGTGAATGTGGAGGAGGTCAAACCAACCAATCAATGGTTGACCTGAAAGCAGCTGAATTTCAAAGGATTTGCTCTTCCTTGTGAGAAGACGAGGAAACAGTTTTTATTACTTCCAGAAGCCATGGTGAATTCAGAGATGAAAATCTTTTCCATGCCTCCGGTCTGTGCAGGAGGGGTATCATTAAGTGATCAGATCTGGCATCTGATTGATGCCAGAACATGTCCCTAGGCCGGCAGAAGCACGTTCTGTGCAGGGCAGAGGTGGGGGAGGACTCACTGACTTAGAGTGCACTCAGAAACCCCTCTGCAGCAGGGAGCCCCAGCCTCAGGCAGGGCTCCAGTGATGATGATAATTTCAAGTGCGATCTTTGGTATCAGGGTTTTATGTCCTTAGTAAATGACAAGCAATTCAAATGTCAAGAATGTCTTATCACTGGGAAGGGATTTTTTTCCCCCCCCATCTCCTGGAGTTTTACCAGCCTGTGTGAATCAGTTGTGAGAATTTGGAGGTAATTTGTTCCAAAGAGACAAGGATCAGTGCGTTCCCTTGGCTCTTTATTAGCTGGAAAGGGTGGGGGGAAGAAAATGAGCATGTAGCTTAATAGGAAATCAAATCTGGTCTGTGAATGTGTGTCTGGACTGGCTTATTCATGACTGTGATACATGTGTAAAATATGCTGGTGGTGCTACACAGTCAAAAACACAGCTTGCCAATGCTGTCAAATTACTATTTATTTCCTCTTAATTCCACTGGGTGTGACATTTATATATCCAAATGTCCAAATACATCTATCATTTGGTCGGAGTTTTTGTTAGCCCTTCTACAGCTCTGAAAGGTTATTTAAGTTTTTGCATGTGGGAATGACCAGCTGTGGAGATTTTAGAATTGAAAAAGGTATTTTTATATTTTGACCTGACTTGACTTCTTCGCTTTGAAACAAGTCTTCTGTCTTTTAAAACAAGGCCCATTCCCCCCTTTTTGTTTTTTCCCGCTGGAATAAATAAAGCCATATATAATTTTACCCCTTTAAAACCTCCTTGTCTTCCTTTATGGGAAAATACAAGACTTTTAACCACTAAGTTTGTCAAAAGTGTTGTTACATGGTGGGAATTATATGATAGGCTACTCTGACAACATAAACAGGTGCTGCAGAGGGTGTCAGGGAGCCCAGTGTAGTGTGTTTAGATTATGTGTTTGTGACATTTTGAAAAAGAGATGATAAAGGTTATTTGGGCCTGCACAAACTGGACGGTTGGTCCTCAGCTGATCCAGACTGCACAAACATGGCCATTTACTGAAATGTTGAGGCAGCTGGGGGTGGGCACTGCCTACTTCCCACCCACTGAGAGCTGGGCTGGAGAGAAAACCTCTTCTCCTGTGGCACAGCTCGAAAGAGCCCTTTCAAACAACAAAAATGATGATGGTATCTGTCATCGAAGGTTCTGAATGTGACAAGCAAGGAACGTCCTCACTCCTAATTAAGTAATTAACTCGCCTTCTGTTGTCCCAGGAGCTGGAAGCAGCAGTTGTCCCTAGAAATGTATATACTCAGGTCCTTGAGGAAATGTTGGCATCTCCCTCCCATACCATTGGGGATTACATGAGTCAGTAACACACTCTTCTCAAGGTCTTTTTCATTCAGATTAAGGAAGTGTTGGCCAACCTTCCTGCAGCTACTGGTGAAGCAGGAAGAGATAAGGCAGCTGAAGTGCCAAAGGTGATTTTATTTCTCAGGTCTCTGAAGCTTGCGCTTGGCTGATGTTTCCTCAGAGTAGCCTGGGCTCCATCTGTCACACAGGCAAAGGGAAGGGTGCCCTGAGAAGACCTGTGACATGTGGGACATGGAACAGCTCATGGAATTTAGACAAAACCTCTGGAGATGGGTTGTATCCTGTCAGATACTGACTGACTGAAAAACAGGCGTGCCTTTGGCCATACAAGCCCTTCAATTTTGAAATGGAGTAAAAAAATTTAACACCTAGTACAGGTTAGCTGTGTGACACTGGTCACGTTGCACCTGGGGAGGATTTTCCCCAACTATTAGATCCTGCAATCCTGCAGAATGACTATTTCTCCACACCTTTTGCCTTATGGCCCAGAGCTATCACAAGAAGACGTGCTATTTATAAAACAGCCAGGTAAACAATTCAGGACTCATGCTCAAAACCAGTTTTCAGCGTGTAGATGAATCTCCCATGCCCAGCATGCCGATTGCACTGAAGTACACGAGCTAAGGGAAAACTGTTTCTCTAGGCAGCCAAGTGCCATCAAATACATGTGGAACCTACATGGGCTTGGTAATGGAGATGCTGGGAGAACTCTCAAAACATGTCTGGAATGAGTAATAATGCTCAGGTAAAACAAGAGAAAAGGGAGGGAAAAGAAACCTGGCTGGAAAACCTTCCTTAGCTGGGAATATTTGGACTAGATAATGTAAAGTTTCTGTCTGAATATGAGAAGGTTTAGATCACACTTTACTGGCTTCTGGTGGGTTTCACAAAGTTCAGCATTTTAAATCATTAGGAAGACGTTGGTTTTGTTTTCTCTAGAAGACAATTAAGAAAGGGAGAAGGGGGGAAGGAATCACTCGATCACGGTGAGCCTTCCTAGGCATTAGAGAGCGGGCTCTGGCCCTGATGCCAGTGGGACAGAACTGGAGACAAACGGAAATAATAAAAGCCTCAGAGCACTAACAGAGCATTTATTCCCTCCATCACAGTGCAGCTTCACCTCTTGGTGACAGCATATTTCCACTGCTCACTGCTGTGGTTACGGAGGTACAAAGGACATTCACAGAACAGGGACACTGTTCCAAGAACAGGAAATCTTCCTGTCAGCCTTGGACTTTGTCTTTCCTCCTCAACCAGCCACGTCGGCCCAGCTGCTTATCAGTCCCTCCAGAACATCAGACCTTCACAGTGATCCCATCTCTTACTCATGCTTTACTCATTTCCCAACATGGCAATTACTGCTGTTCAATTCAACCTTCCTAAATCCCTGCTTTGAATTTGAGGTCATTTAAAGAGCAGATGTGGATGGAAATTAATATAATATTAATCCATAACAAGTACATGCAAGGCTATAAAATACTCTGTATGTTCCAAGAGCAACACA